>JAOWBW010000323.1:1242847-1497514 GCA_026119855.1 Campanula takesimana
CGCTGGGTCAATTTCAACAAAGCTCGTATTCTTGACTCGGGCTTACGAAACATGGCCGGGTCAATTTCAACAAAGCTCGTATTCTTGACTCGGGCTTACGAAACACGGCCGGGTCAATTTCAACAAAGCTCGTATTCTTGACTCGGGCTTACGAAACACGGCCGACTCAATTTCAACAAAGCTGGTCTTACGTCCATCTATGGATGCCTGCCCGGACACATTTTCAGTGGGAACCTAATTTTTCTAGGTTCACGAGCCGGAAGGGGCGTTCTGGACATTTTCCAAGGGGGAGGGGCCTAAGTCCTATTTCAAAACCTAGGGGGAACCATGCTCAAGGCGCCAGGGGCCAAAGTGTAAATTGTGGGCTGAGATTTCCTCTCGCCCAAACCAGCTGTACTGCTTAAGGAGGCGTCTCCTTCTTTTTCAAAATAGCAGCCATACAGATGGTCTGCTTCATTTTTTGAAGTTCAGGCTGAAAAACAGAGAGGGAAAGGCGATTTTTGGAGAGCATAATATTTACCATTTTCCCGAAATTTCTTCCTAATTCGTTCTAGGTTCGCTCATGGATGCTCGGGCAAGAAGAGGTTACCCAAGGGGAGCGGATGGAAGGCTCGATATGGTACGCAATTTCTGGGCTACCATATTGCCTTAAATGATGTGGGAGCGGGTTTCTACAAGTCTCCCGACGTCCATCTTTGTCACGAACGAGCGGTAATCATCCTTTCCTACTCGATTTTATGTCCGTTTTGAGCATTTTGCGCATTTTGCGCATTCCCTAGTTCTAGGGTCTATGTTCATGCTATTCAAGATCTTTGTACTTCTTGACACAATTTCACGAAATTAGCTTCATTTTTGTGTCGTTGAGATCACTAGGGACGTGGGCATGTGCTCATTTTGTCATTTGGACATGCCTAGCTATACTTTCCCAAAATCAAAGAGTGTTGCCCCGCAATTCATGCATAAACTACTTGTACCTTAGGTTCAACTAGTCATTTTGACACATTCGAGTGCGCTCTAGTATTTCCTAAGACAAGTTACCGCACTTATATAAGGATTCGGTATACTAAGGTTCACAAACAAAAGGACGGGAGAAAACTCTTTTCAAGTAAAACCTCACACGTTCCTTATAAAGACACACCCTCAATTTGAAAAAGGTAAAAACCTATCTTCATGAACACGCCCTCAAACGCTTATCGCAATTTGAAAATGGGAAAGACACATTCTTATACACACACCCTCAAACGCTTATCGCAATTTGAAAAGGGAAAGACACATTCTTATATACACTCCTTCAAACATTTACCGCAATTTGAAAAGGGAAAGACATATTTTCATTCACATGATTTATTCATCCCATTCATTTATCACATGCATTGGTATTTTAAATCTGTGTTATTCATACCTTTGCTGTGTTTACCTGCAGGGCGGTGATCCTAAATCTCGGGGATCTCCTGACATGTGCTGCTCTCTGTGGGAGGCTATGCCCGTGGCTGTTGGAGACGAGCCTGGTCTGAGAGATTGGGTAGAGGGCACCGGCTTGGTGCCGTTCATTCATGCTGTGGGCCAGCTGGCGAGCACTAACAGGAGTCTTGGGCTCATTACTGCCTTGGGCGAGCATTAGTGGGATACCACCCACACTTTCCATTTGAGCTGGGGGGAGGTGACTGTGACCCCGGACGACTATTCTGCCATCACCGGGCTTTCCTTTGGCGGCGGGCCTGTTATCTGGACCGACCGGCTTTCATCCCTGGACATCGAGGCACTCATTGGCTTCTCGGGCCCTACCAGGGCTTGGGAATTACTGTGCAGGCTGTTTAGCGGGCCATTCGGGATAGGATCCCATCGTATTTGGCGGGCTTGGTGACCGCGGAGCAGCTCGGACGAGCTTGCGTGTGACTCCTTCTCAGCAACACCCTCTTTGCCAAAGCCGACACTACCTGCATGTTCCCTCTCCTTGGGTCATTGACTACTCCTGAGACCGCCCGGAGTATTGCTTGGGGAGAGGCTGGGTTGGCCGAGCTGTACATGGAGCTTGACAAGTTCATTCGGAAAGTGAGCAAGTCCCTGGCTTGCTTCCAGTTTGCCTTGGAGGTAGATTCTTTTCTTTCCCTCATTATGTTTTCTCCTTCTCATTCTTTTTTTTTTTTTTTCAGTTTTCGGCATCTTAACGTTTCCCTTGACATTTTCTTTTCAGGCTTGGTACTACGAGATCTTCGGTGGCTATCCGTGGGAGCAGACCGTCGATCTGGCCATTACATTCCCGCCATGGTCTGTTGGGCTCGAGAGGCTCGAAATAAGAGGGGGTCCAAGGGGCGTGTCTCCGTTCACCATGCCGACGTCCGGGCGGTGCTGAGGGGCGCCATGCCGGCCGAACTCAACCTCTTTCTTTGGTAGAGGTATGAGGGGCAAGGGCTACGCGTTGACCTATCTGAGGCCCTGCGGGTTACACGGGAAAGGAGGCTCCTGGTGGGGTTCCGAGGAGAGGCCTTCTATTTAGGGGAGAGAGTGCTCTGGCAGAACGGGCTCGAGCTGATGCAGAGGGCTCCCGTTGATCCTCCTGACTCCATGTTTATGATTGACTGAAGGGATAACCCTTATCTTATGGGAGCGAGTGCCACTGGTTTCATTACCAACGAGCCGTATGGGCGCTTCGTGGCCTGGAAGCTGAGGTCGCCACAAGTAGTGGCTTCTGGGGTGGCTCCCCCAACAAGGCAAGATTATTCATACGTCTATTCGGACCACCGTGTCCATATGGTGGCTACATCTGTAGCGGGAGAGGGGGCCCCACCTGAGGATGCTCCTGCAGGCGTGGTATGCTTTCCTTCGGACACACTTATTCATCCCGTACCCCTATCTTTTCAACTGATCATTTTAATTTCCCTGTGCAGATTGCAGCGCGGGCTCTGTTGGATAAGTCTTCCCTCATGAAACGGGCCAAAAGGTGGCTGAAGAGGTTTATTGGTCGCTCTTCCAAGGGGACTCGGACTGAGTCCCGGTTCGCGCCGGGCAGGAACTCGGTGAGTGGTGGGGAGAGGTCTTTCCGACGAGCCTTGAGCGTAGAGCTACCCTCGTCTTTTGTCTGTCGCCACACCTTAGGCGGAGCTAATTTGGAGGCCTTTCAGGATTCGCTCCGTGACCCCGGCTTTCACGAGCTCGGCCCGGACCTTTTCGCTCATTTGGCCTTGGAGCGTGTGGAGCCCCAGCCGACCAGACACTCCAGTCCTCCTTCCCAGGTTTCTCCTTCTTTCTTTCCGGGCCAATCCTCTTCGGGTGAAGGCTCGAGCTTGGCGGAGTCCATCTTTTTCTTTGATCCCAACATGTACCCGTCTCGTCCCTTGGAGAGGGTTTACTCACCCCCGGAGGATCCTTACCCAGATTCTGATTAGGATGTACCTATTGTGAACAATTTTTCTTTTGTTTCATTTTATTAAAAAACAATGTGTATTAAACTTGTTGTCTTTTAATGTTTGAAACTTTGTTTTGCAAATTCATCCGTCATGCAAGCTTGGGCCCGAGAGGGCTTTGTGGTCATTTCGAGGTGTCGGGGATTCCCAAAACATGTTTTGACTCAACTGTACGGACTTTGACATGTATCTGACAATTTTTTTTTGCACAGGTGGGAGTGAGTTTTACCGGTGGGAAATCAGCTGACACAGGCTGCTGGTATGAAATTTTTCACATGGGTAAACCAGCCGTACGGATCGTACAAGCATGGTTGACTTTTTTACCAAACTTTCTGAGGGCTTTCAAGGAATTTTGACAGACGGGAGCCCTTATTTGACTCAAACCGTTTTACCCAAAGCATGACTCTTCGTTGGCCCTTCCGTCGCACGATTATGGCTTGCCAGCCCCAGTGCTTCAACATTGCCGGGAACTACTCATTGGGTTTCACAGTTATGGCTCGCTAGCCCCAGTGTTTTATCATTGCTGGGAACTATCCCTCGGGTCCTTATCCCATTCTTTTGGGTGCGTATTCCCCTTTGCCCGGGACACGGTCCTCTTTTGCGCGGGTTTCCTCTCCCTAAGCAATCCGAACATATCATTTTTCCTTCTTCCGCGTATCCCATCGTCTTATCTTCCTAGGAGTGGCCTAGTAGACTCTGACACGGACACGAGCGATAGTCGACTCTGACACGGGCAAGAGCAAACCGCGCTTGCTCACACGAATGGACACACATAGGCATTTATGGGAGTGAGTCCCTTTTCTAAGGAAGGAAGCCTATGGACAGAAATTCAAGTGTTTGGATCTCTCCTAAGATGTGGAAAAGAAGACTTGTCGAGGCATTCGAAACCGGCCTTAGTTAATGTCATCAAAATGATTGTTCTAATGAACCGCGTCCAGCATTAGATCAAAATTCAAGCAATTAGCCTTAACACGTATAAACATTATGATCAATTGAGATTAAGATTTGATCAATGGCGAGATCGGGAAGGAGAAGACCTTTTGGGTCATTTCAAGGTTTCCGGGTCTTGGCGTGGCCACGAAAAGGGGTTTTGGGCCAAAAAAGGGAATCATCATTCATATGTTCCTTTGCGGAACCGAACAATGTATGTCTGAAAGATTTTAGTTATTTTGGGAGGGCCAAAGGTTCGGTGGCTTTTCTCATGTTGTGACCGGACCTGAAGGTTGCCTACGTTCCCCTCGATGTGAGGAGCTCAGGTCGCCGTAGTTTGGCTGGAGGCCGTCTTTTCCTGAAGTTGGCTTTCTTTTGATGTCGTCTCGGGGGACATTGTTGCTTGCTTCCGCTTTGCGGTGATCTCTTTGAGATGGATTTCTTGGGATGAACCCTCCTTGGCGTGGATGGGTCTCTTGAGACAAGCATTTCTTTTTCTTTTTTTTTTTTTTTTTTTTTTGCTACTTCCTTTCCTTCTTTCACATTCATTCATTTTTTTTTAGGGGGGGCACTTTTTTGTTCTCAACACCTTCTGAGCGATAGCCATTTGGTGTGCCCGGCTTTTTGCCTTTTGGGATCTTCCATTTTGCTGGCCCATTAGTGGGCTTCTATGGTTGGGTGGCAACATTCTCGGTCTCACTTTTGTCAAGGGTTTGCACGGGAAGTGTGTATCGGGGAGTGTGTATGGGGAATGTGTATGGGGAAGATTTGCCATTGATGGTTTCTCCATGCCAATTGATCACAACATTTATTCACATCAAGATTAGTTGTTTGTATTTTGTACTATTTTGCGTTTGGGTCCATTCATCCTTGAATGAGTCGTTGCTGACTATTACGCTTGGAGTCAACTCATCATTTTGGGGATATAGCAATCACTTGACAACATTAATCAAAGCGGTTCCGAGAGTTAAAGCGTTTTTCAAGATAATGACTCAAGTCTAGAGAGAATAGAAGTAAAAGTGATTCATATCATTCATAAGACTCGATTTTTACAATCATGGACTCAATTATTGACTCTATTGACTCGGTCATTCTACTATTCACTGCCTCAACCACACCAAACCTCGTGGTTTTTCACATAGCATTGCCTCGCAGGGCTTTTTCATAAAAAAGAAACAAAAGACTTTGTCCACAACGGACTTTTTCATTGACTCTCTAGAACCTACAACGCTAGACCACTCCTAGGATTCTTTTCTTCTTCTTCCTTTTCTTTACCTCACACCCATTCATCGCCTTGCTTGGTAATGACACCCTTGTCGATGAGTTCTTGGATTCTGTCTTTCAAGGCATCACACGCCCCGGTGGAGTGTCCTGCCCCTTGGTGATAGCGGCAAAATTGAGTTCCATCAGACCGTTGGCTGGGATGCTCGGATGAGATCACACTTGGGTCAAATAATGTGATTTTCCCTTCTTTGAGCAATTGATCAAATAGCGAGGCTCTTATTGGTAGTGGTGCCCTAGGTACGTTTAATAAACGTTGTAATTGTTATCAATTATTTCATATCAATAAAGAGATGTTTTGATTATTATTGTTGTTCATGTTTACTGATAATAATCCCCGTCCCTAGTACTTGTTAAGCACTAGTATAAAGGCTAAATGATCATGGGATGATCATGTTAGATTTATGGGTACTTGTTTGGAACAAGGTACTGGACATGACCCGCTGTATGAGATTTATGTCATGGTCTATGTCGTACATATATCTCATATTAGTTATGTCATTTGAATCCTTAGACATAAAGTTATTATAGTCTTCCACTTGATGAACATTGTGTTTGACATATTCAAACGCTACCTTAACACGGTAGTATAAAGTGTATGATTGGCACAATCGGATTCACGTAGGGAAGAATAATAAGCTAAATGGATTTGTCCCTCCACGGAGAGATGTCAAGCTTGGGCCCCTCGAAGGAATGATGTTGATGAAATGTTTGGCCGGACTAAAATGGATTGATTGGATCAATAGCATTTGAATTATCAACATATTCGGAATCGAGAAAGTATTGAACAAAACAAGTTGACCGTTTGACCATGACTTGTGTTCAATGACATCGTGGACAAAGGGATTGTGACATATTCTAAAGGAATGCGAAATTGTATCTAGTTACACTATTTGGATAGGTATGACGGTTTGCTAGAACCTAATCATATCTTATGGGTTCATGTTTGAGCCAATTGCCAACTTAGTGTAATCCTAGAGGGTCACACACAAATAGAACGAATCGTAAAGGACTAAATGGGAATTATGGAAAAATATCAGTGTTTGGCTCTGGCACGGTCGTGCGCCTTAAAATGGCACAGTCGTTCCATAAATCCAAACCAAGGCAAACATGTCGACATGATTGGCACGACCGTGCCAAATTACCAAGCACGACCGTGCCGAAAATGGGCGGCTGGGGAATTCACGCGGACTAGATGGCACGACCGTGCCAGTCAAGTCGGCCAGAATTCCTTGTTGCCTAATTTGGTGACGGGATTTAGGTTTCCTAAGTCCTTAAGGGTTAAGGATTAGGACCTATTTAAGGATCCTTTTTACAGCCATTAGACATGTTGTTGTGAGTGCCTCCACAAGGTTTTGAGAGGTTATTTTCTTGTTCTAAGATCCAAAAAGTAAAGAACAAGATATTCATAATTCCATATAGTTCTTGCAATTATGAAAGTGTGTTTCACAATTTGGTCTAGCAACCAAGATCAAGAAGTTGCTTGATATTCGTTCGTGGTGTGGATACCGCTAGAGGGTGAAGCTCATCATCTTCAAGGTTCGCGTTCTTGCTCACGTGATCAAGCTTCAAATCTCCACCAAGTTCAAAAGCTAGAAATCAAAAGTCATCAAGGGTTAGTTTTTTTTTCTGATATTCATCTTATATGTATTTGACTTAGTTATCAAGGGTTAGTTTTTTTTTCCTGATATTCATCTTATATGTATTTGACGGTGAGAGGGTTTTGGGGCTATGGGGCGAGGTCGGCTGTTTCTTGGTGGCAGGCCTCCGTTCGGGATTTGGTTTTGGGGAGGTAGACTTCCCCGACATCCCGGAGTTATTTGGGCACTAACTGGAGCAACAAAGGAGGAGTTGTTTGAGACGGGCCCGGTGGGGGGATTTTTCAAGTGTGGGTGATTTCTGAGGTAGGCCCTGATATCTAGGATTGCATCCACTACTGTGTGCATGCAGGCTTGGATGTTCCTCATGTCTTCCTGCTGAATACGGCTTTGTGAGTCCAATTCATCTCTCACACTTTTCCTTTCCTGATGCCAATCGTTTTCCCGATCTTTTAGGAGCTCGCGAAAGCAAGGGTGCACCATTTTGACCCACATCTTCTCAACTTCTCCTTCTAGGCTTGGAGTTTGCTTTTCTTGCATCCTAGCAATGACCCCTAGCAATCGACCCTATTCGTACTCCAATCTTTTCACTACTTGCTGCATGGCACCCATGGCTCTTTCAATGTTTTCGAAGCGGGCTTCCATTGCTCCCTATGGCACAAAGGACCGACAAGCCGTAAGGGCACCGTGGAAGGATTTTCGAAAAGTCATGCTTTGAGTAAAACAAAGACTCGATACAAACGAGATTTTGACTCTTTGAGAGAAACGAGTTTGACTCTTTTGGGGGGGAGCCCAAGCCATGCATTTTGGATGAATTTAACAATTTCCACCTTTTAGAAAAGGATTTTGCTTATTCTCTATAATCATTATTAAGCGGTTTTGTCACACGAACAAACGTTAGCACGCAATTTAATGACTTAACACTTATTATTCATGTACACTCAAAACATGTTTTGTTCCTAAGTGGTTGGAAAAGATTTCTCTTCTTTTTCGCAACTATTCTAAATCCTGGATCAGTGGAGGCCATCACTACGCCTATAGACCCCTCGTTTTCACCTGCCTTGCACGCTCCCAAGGATGGACTGTCCCGGGAGAGGGTCCTATAGGGCAAGCGGCTTCCACCGACCGAAATTAACGCTCCTACGG
The DNA here is from genome assembly GCA_026119855.1 of Campanula takesimana. Classification (NCBI taxonomy): domain Eukaryota; kingdom Viridiplantae; phylum Streptophyta; class Magnoliopsida; order Asterales; family Campanulaceae; genus Campanula; species Campanula takesimana. Next base: position 1,251,207 of record JAOWBW010000323.1, read on the forward strand.
TCTAGTACATTGCGAGGTTCCCAATGTGCGATCCATTCCAATCATGATTAAGCCGCGTTTGGGATCGAGATTCGTCTTAGGGACTTAAGGGACTTCTGGCGTAACCTCACCTTTGATGAGGGCTCTCGAACCTTATCCTTGGGCTTAAGGATGATTAGTATGGACCATTCATTAGGGCTCGACAACACGGTGTCACCCTATCCTTAATACATGACTTAGGTTAATTACGGTCAACATTAACGCGTAAGTCAAGGACCGGGTCGAAGTTGACCATGGTTACACTTGCTTTCACAAGAAGTCATGACTCGGGCATTAACTTGGCCATGATTAACCTTAGACACACATTAAGGATGTGGCAATGTGAGCTAGACCAAAAACCAACCGAAGTCACGGTATTTGTGTGTCACGGACAAGTGTGGTTGACTCGGCTCGGAAGGGGAGGTGGAATGTGTTGGATATTATTCCCTAGGCCCTTGAGAAAGGCCTATGCGTTATATCATAGCTTCATTGTTATAGAGATAACAAACCCGATTATTATATCTTTTGCATGTTTATTATAATGATCATTGTCCCTAGCACTTATGAAGGGCTAGCATGAGTTTAATGGATAATCATATGATGATTATAGCACATAGGATGCGGATTAAACTTTGTGGGTACATGTTGGAGAACAGTACTGGATAGACCCGTTATGAGATTTATGTCATGGTCAAATGTCATAATTAAATCTCATAATAGTTAAATCATTTATCCTTAGACCTGAGATTATCATAGTCTTCCACATGATGAACATTATGTTTGACGTACTCAAACGCTACCCCTAACCGGGTGGTTATAAAGGCTACGATTGGCATAATCGGATTCCTGTAGGGAAGAATGATAAGTCAAGATGGGATTTGTCCCTCTCTCAAGAGAGATATCCGCTTGGCCGTACCCAAATGAATTGAAGCGTTCAATGTTATTTGCTCTTATCAATCTACTCGAGATCGAGAAAGCATTGGACAACATAAGTTGACGTGGACCATGACTTATGTCCAATATGATATCGTGTGACAAAGGGATTGTGATATGTTCTATAAGGTTACTTTGGGCTTTCAAAGTTATACTAATTGGGTAGTCATAATGGCTTGCTAGAGTCCTCTTATGACTTACGGGTTCTGACTCGTTCGGACTCGTTGCCAACTTAGTGTAATCCTATTGGGTCACACACAATAGAACGGATTGAATAAGGCACAGAAAATGGGAAAACTGGATCCTGCTGGAAGGATTCGTACGGATGGTTTGGGAGCCACCCAACCAATCCGTACGGATTGTTTGTCCGGCCGAAAAAAGTTTGTTCAAGACTTCTTGTTTGACAAGGAATTCTGATCCCAAAAAGAATTAGGTTTATACCCTATTATATATATGTGCAGTCGGGTTTGAGAAAAAAAATGGTTGATTTTAGAAATCATAACATGTTGTTTGAGAAACAATTACACACATATAGAGGGGATTATTAGTTTTGAGATTTAGAATCATCATAACTCAATAATCAATGGAGCAAAATAATTCCTATGAAGAAATCGTTTCTTCATCAAGCCTTGGGTCTAGCAATCCAGATCAAGAAGGTGTTCTTGATATCCGTTCGACGTGTGGATACCGATGGAGGGTGTTTCCTTTAGCACCTCAAAGTCCGTGTTTATGGATTCGATCTTCAAGGGTATGTTTCTTTCATCTTGTATTTAATTTAATCAACATGCATGGATCCGGGCTCTTGTGTGTTTGATTTTATCTGTTTATTCCACTGCGCATGATGCATCAAAACCCAACAGTGGTATCAGAGCCCCGTTCGTTGTTGATTATTTTAGTATATCATGTTGAAATTGTTTAATTCGATTATATGATATCTACATGATAATAAGATGAATGCGTGATTTGAGTTTTATATATGAGATATAAAGGTTTATGAGCATGACATGGGGATTATGTGATTATTATATTGATTTGATCTATATGAATAATTGCATGTTGGGATTATCAATAAATAATTGGATTATGTGTATTGATAATTTAGATCTAATTTATATATATAATAAATTGTTTATTCATGATATTGATTAGATCTAATTAAATTCATAATCTGTAAATTCATGTTTCTGTAATCTGATTATGTATAAACATGATATTGGAATTGGTCGAATTTATGAAATTCTGAAAAAACTGGAAATCTGAGATCCTGCCAATGGATCCGTACGGATGGTTTGGATGATGCCAAACTGATCCGTACGGATAGTTTGGGAATTCTCAGATTTGATTTTGTTTTCTGGTGTTCAGATTATTATGTAAATTGTTTACAAAATTCGAATCTGGAAACTGGAAACTGCTTTCAGACGGCTGGTTTTCGAAACCGTGTTTCCTGAAACAGTTTTCGGCTGAAGAATTCAAAAGGAATTGCAGAAATCAGAGTTCTAAAGAGTTTAGAACTATTGTAATCTGTGAGATTAAGAGACAATGAAAGATCTTGAAACAAGTATCCAATCTATATGGGAATGTGGATGCCTTTTGGCTTAGTTTCGACCGTATAGAGAAGTTGCTTGGTTTCTTGATCTTAGCACGAAAATGTGGATGCCTTTTGGCTTAGTTTCGGCCGTGCGGTTTGTGCTTTCAATTTCAAGATGCTCTGCGGATACAGTTTCAGAATTCTGAAGAGTTCAGAGTTTATGTGACCTGTATGAAAGAGCTGTACGGATAAATCTGGATGCTTCCAGAAACATCCGTACGGATGGTTTGGGCATTACTGATTCTGATCTGTTTCAGATGGCAGGTTTTGGAAACCGTGTTTCCTGAAACAGATTTAAGTTCAGAAGTCCAAACTGTTAAGATCAGAATCTTAAAAGAGTTTAAGATTGGCGTAATCTCAAAGTTTCAGAATTACTCCTATACAAAGTGCAAATTGTTTTGCAAGAGAAGGAAACTAAATTTGGATTAATTCATTGCATGGACCAATGGCATTCTCACGCCTTGTTTCTGGGAATGCGAATGAAATATCCAATCTGTAAAATGTTTACAGATAATTTAGATTCCGTCCCTATTATGTTGCTTCATATTAAATCACAAGATTTTGCTTCTGTTAATTAATTGGATTAGTTAACATCAGTTATGAAAAGACTATATTATATTATGTTGACATAATTAAATATATGATGCATATCTCTATGTAATAAACCTTCTTAAAAACTTAAGTCTTGTGCCAATCCATGATTAAAACACTTGTGAGTACGTGTGTAGTTTTATGTGGGTTACGCCCTAGCGTAGGTGCATTAATTCTATTCATTTATGAGCAAGATGAGGAATCAGAGTTTCCTATACGTTTAAATGGTTTGAGTTAATTGGGCTATCAAAACAGTTTTGGGCCTAAGGCACAGATGAGATTAAAACATGTTTGACATAAGATGTCTAACAATCTCATAAAAGATCTAAGAGTCACATATGATGTGATTGATAAGGAGTTATCTACCTAAATAACTTGATTTTGAGCAGTCGTGCCCTAGCCGACTCAAAGTTGGGTGAAATATGGATCTTAGCCCACTTAAATTATATTATACAATTGTTGTATTTGAAGGTGTATAATTTAGTGGGAGTATTTATGAAATACATTAAATGTGTCTAAATGATAATGGTATGAAATATATGTTATATTTATTTGTATATTTTGTAGAATGTCTTAAACTATAATCATGTATAATTACTGCGATAAACCCCACTTTAAGAAGAATAAGATTAACTTCCATCACCTAGTCATGAGCTTAAGAATTGTTCTAAAGCAAGATCGGAAGTTATGAATTCTTAATAAATCCTATTCCTAAGAAACCTTATGCCTTAAGGGTGGACAAAGACATTGATTAGAAACATGTGGATGATTCTATAGATGTCAACTGTCCTACGACTTGCTATCATGTGTTTGGAACTTTAGAAGTATCTAAAACGTATGAATGCTTATACGATAAGAAATCTCGTAGGAAACGATCCTACAAGCAAGAGAGGCAAATAAAGTTTGAGATTGATTAGAGCCTAACATTCATGTGATGAATGAAAAGTATGTTAATAAATTCTCATGTTTTGAACATAGAGAAACATATTAATTACCTTAGATGGCTCGGTAATCAAGTTAGTTTGGAACTAACAACGGATTTGATATTGATTCATGAGCGACATTTGATGTTTAAAATGCTATGTCTTAATATCAAATGGAAACATTCTCAAACTCTAAAGGTTAATAAGGACAAGGATTTAAGATAAAGGCAAAACAAAAGTTGTCAAGCCTAAAAGGAAATATTTATGGCAAAATCTAAAATCCAAAGAATGTAATTTGTACCTTGGCAATAGGATTGACCGTTGGTAAATTACAATTTTAATTAAAAGATCAAAAGGAAGGGTAGTTGGACTACCACTTCAAGTATTTATGTTAAAATTTCTACTTGTAAGGGTAAAGATTAACCTATGTGGCAATAATGATGCAATGGTTGCAACATTAATGATAGGAACTTGCGAAGTGTATTTACCTAATAAGTTCATATTTGTTTTGAACAAATGGTGCTATGTTCTTATTTTAAGTAGAAATATTATTTTGGTTCTTCATTAGAAGATTATGGATATTTCTTATTTCGAATAAGAAAGTGTTCCATTAAATATGATTTGCCTTATTGTATTGCTAATCATATAATGGGACTTAATATCCTTATCTTGGAAAAACAAATAATGAGCATAACGTAAATAATGGAAATCTGAATATAAGGATGTAATCGTTACATTCTTAAGAAGCATTAATGTCTATATCAATGATAAGAAACACATATCTAAAATTCCATGGGACGGACTTTTAAATTCATATGATTTCGAATCATGTGATAGATGTGAATCTTAGAAATTGATCAAGATATCTTTTACTAATAGTAGTAAGAGGAAGTACTCTTTTGAACTTATACATTTTGATGTATGTAGTTTATTAAAGTAACAATGCTAGAAAGGATTTCAACACCTCATGGCAAAAGTATTGATGTACTCTGATTAGATCAAAGCAATGAATATTTGAGCTTTGGACTCGATGAGAATTCTGCAGAAAGTCTGCATATTTAAGAAAAACAGAATCTGGAAACAGCAGCCGTACGGATGATGTTCCAGAAGTTTACAGATTGTCTGTAAAACACAGCTTTTCGTCTCATAATAAGTCAAACTGATCTTTAATTATCCTTCTGGATTATGTGCTGGAAACAGCTGCGCTTACACTAAACTGAGATTCGTCTAAGGAGGTTCGTTATACCATATAAGATATGGAATAAAAGAAAACTTGGTTTGTCTTTCATAAAGATTTGTGATGTGATAGTTTTGAGAAAAGTTTTGTCTTGGACAAAATCACACCTAAATCTAATAAATGTATTTTATGGGATATCTTAATGATATTAATTTTACACCCTTTAGAGTACAAATCGTTTGTCACTCTAAATAGCACTTTGTAGATAAATCGTTTATCTCTAAAGAACTAGTGGGAGTAAAATGTATCTCGAAGAGTTCGAGACCCAAAAATGACATGGAACCTAAGATGGAAGTTGAACAAATATTCACAAGGAGTTGTGGAAATTCGTTCAAGTATACACAAGAAATTTGCATAACTGATAGGATACTATCTATAACAAGAAATATTGATTTCTCGTAATAGAAAGTAATAGGGAAGATATCATTGCGAATGATTAACCTAATACCTATCAAGATGCAAAGTCCGCTCCGATTTAGATCAATGACTTGGAGTCATAAAATCTAAAAGTGTATATTGATTAAGCAAGACTAATTGAGAAAAGTTAATTCATAATGTCGATTATGATGAAACTTTATCACCTGTAGTCATGCTTAATATTATTAGAATTTTTTTTGTGTCATGATCTCATATTTTTGAATATGAAATATGACAAATGGATATCACAATAGCATTCCTTAACATGAACATACTTTAGGATGTGTTGTTTGATACAACCTAAAGTTTTGATATATAAAATTCAATAAAATATGCAAGTTGCAGAAATTCAGAGATGGATTGAAGCAAACTACTTGGCGTGAAATTTTCATTTTGATGAAGTATTCAAAGAGTTTGAAATTCATCAAGGATGGGACTTGTGATTACAAATAAATTTAGTGGAGCGTAATTTTATTCATAGTCTAATATATATATGGTTGATATATAAATCATTTTGAAAGAGTTTCTAAATGAAAGACTTGGATGAAGCCGCCTGACATCCTTGGACTGGTTTATGGAGATAAATCTAAAACGTGATTGTTAAAGTCAAAGTACTAATAAAAACAAGATAGTGAAAAGTTCACCATGCGACTCTTGAGAGGTTACTTGCGAAAGTCTAATGGCATTAATCTTTGCTAGATTTAGTCTTAGTAGAAGACTAATGAGCAAGAGTACATGATTAGGATTCCATATGCTTCGGTAATTGGATCTATCATGTAAGCCTGTAAATGTACTAAGACCGTATGTCTCATATACTTGGAGTATGATGAGATGATACCAATCAGATCCTAGTGAGAGAACACTCTTATGTTCTCTAAAAGAAACTAAAAGGATGCGTTCTTGATCTTTGATGAATAAAAGATGACTTGTAATAGTTACATAGATGCATGCTTACAAACCAACAAAGATAAATATTGCAGTATAAATACATGTTTACGTCTAATAATGGTGTTAGAAGAGTTCTAAATGGACCATTACTATTCTACAAAAGGTTGAGTATTTAGTGGCATGAGATGCAATTAGAAAAATTGTTAATATTAAGATTATAATTAGTAAACTAGAAATCGTTTCTAGTGTCACTGATTTAATGTACCTTTCATTGTGTCAATAATCGTTATTACACAAGTCAATGGACTAATATCTTATCTAGACAATACTCATACATTTCTATCTTACTCGAGAAATCGTCAATATATGGGAGATATCAAAATATGCAAAATACCTCATGATAATAACAAGGATAATTATCCTACAAAAGCTCGTTTGCAATTATGATGGAGATCATAACTAAGCTCAATGGGTATTGATACGCGTTGATTGGCCTAGTGGAAGTGGGAGATTGTTGGATATTATGCCCTATGCCCTTGAGAAAGGCCTATGCTTATATCATTAGCTTCATTGTTATAGAGATAACAACCCGATTTTATTATATCTTTTGCATTTTTTATATAATGATCATTGTCCCTAGCACTTATGAAGGGTGGATAGTTTAATTGATATCATATAATGATTATAGCGCATAGGTGCGGATTAAACTTGTGGGTACATGTTGGAGCTAGTACTGGATAGACCCCGTTATGAGATTTATGTCATGGTCAAATGTCATAATTAAATCTCATAATAGTTATATCATTTATCCTTAGACCTGAGATTATCATAGTCTTCCACATGATGAACATTATGTTTGACGTACTCAAACGCTACCCCTAACCGGGTGTTATAAAGGCTACGATTGGCATAATCGGATTCCTGTACCGAAGAATGATAAGTCAAGATGGGATTTGTCCCTCTCTCAAGAGAGATATCTGCTTGGCCACTCGATGAGTGAGATTGAATAATAGTGTACGCGTGGCCGTACCCCAAATGAATTGAAGCGTTCATGTTTTTGCTCATATCAATCTACTCGAGATCGAGAAAGCATTGGACAACATAAATTGACGTGGCACCATGCCTTTGTCCAATATGATATCGTGTGACAAAGGGATTGGATATGTTCTATAAGGTTACTTTGGCTTTCCAAAGTTTACTAATTGGGTAGTCATAATGGCTTGATAGAGTCCGCTTATGACTTACTACGGGTTCTGACTCGTTCGGACTCGTTGCCAATTTAGTAAATCCTATTGGGTCACACACAATAGAACGGATTGAATAAGGCACAAAAATGGAGAAAACTGGATCCTGCTGGAAGGATCCGTACGGATGGTTTGGGAGCCACCCAACCAATCCGTACGATGTTTGTCCGGCCGAAAAAAGTTTGTTCAAGACTTCTTGTTTGACAAGGAATTCTGAACGCCAAAAGGAATAGGTTTATACCACCTATTATATATGTGTGCAGTCGGGTTTGAGAAAAAAATGTTGATTTTAGAAATCATAAACTGTTGTTTGAGAAACAATTACCCACATATAGAGGGATTATTAGTTTTGAGATTTAGAATCAGCATAACTCAATAATCAATGGAGCAAAATAATTCCTATGAAGAAATCGTTTCTTCATCAAGCATTGGGTCTAGCAATCCAGATCAAGAAGGTGTTCTTGATATCCGTTCGACGTGTGGATACCGATGGAGGGTGTTTCCTTTAGCACCTCAAAGTCCGTGTTCATGGATTCAATCTTCAAGGGTATGTTTCTTTCATCTTGTATTTAATTTAATCAACATGCACGGATCCGGGCTCTTGGGTGTTTGATTTTATCTGTTTATTCCGCTGCGCATGATGCATCAAAACCCAACAGAATGGACCCGTGCACGCTAGAAAGGCACAAGAGCACCAATCAAGCTGCATCGTGGCATCCATCCCGGATTTGAAGGGTATTTGGAACGTGCAGGTCAAGTGCGCGTAGTGTGAAGCCTTTATGTTCCCTTTTGAGTCAAAATAGAAATTTTCCAATCCGTTTTAACATTATGAGCAATGTATAATCAACAACAATGAGCAAGCAAGAACAAGCTATTTACAAAAGCAATCAAGCAAGAATCTTATGAACAAAGCCAAAACTCGCATGTACAACAAATTATGCACAACCAAAGAATCCTTTGAACTCAACATCTTTCAAGAAGAACAATTCTTTTGAAAATCATTTGCAAACAAGTTGTGTACAACAAAGAATTCAAAAACCTTTTACAAAATGGGTAATGCACAAGGAGGTTTTGAAAATCCAAATTTATGTCCAAAAGTTTGTACATAACCAAGCTTCAAAAACAAGTTTTGGCTAGAAAAGAGGAAGGTAATGTGCACGAACCAAACAGTAAATGGAACCTGGAAAAGCAGAAGCCAAAGGGACACAGATGTTCCTGCCCTGCACAAAATTGTTAAATTTTGGAACATTCTGTTCCCTGCCCAACATAGCCGTACGGCTATAGAATGCTGGCAATTATTTTTTTGCAGTTTTTTCATCTTCTGATCATCAAGCCCCAGTTTATTGCACATCCAGAGAAGTTTCCACTCCAGAAAGTTCAAACAGAAACTCAGCACACACAAAACAAGCACAAAAGTTAACGAAACGGGGGACGGGAGTTTGACCCACACATAAATATCCCCAAAGCTTCTAAAAAGAAGTTTGAGAACATTTAACTCCCCAGCGGAGTCGCCACTGTAAGGATCCTGCCCCCGCGCGCGGAAAATGCGACGAGTTTTGGGGGCGAAACGCCAAACACGGTTATCTCACAAAGCATAACGGAGTCGCCACTTTTGTTAATTATTTAACCCAACAAATAAAGGTTAGAGATTCTATTAGTTCGGAGGTCAGGTTACGTCTTGGAAGAGTTTCACGTCACCCAAGCCGCCTCGGACAAAGCCGAGTCTCCCTAATGTTATTTAACGAAAGTGCTTGTGTGTGTGTGTGCTTTCAAAATGGGAGAAACTGACTGTTTTGACAAAACCAGTTAATATTTTAACATAAAAGGTTTATTTTGCAAACTTTCTGGTCAAAAAGGAAGAAACTGAAAATGCCCTCCCCGGCCAAAGTAGCCGTACGGATGGGGAGGGCTCTCCAGGGCATTTTTACAGTTTATCAGAAAAGCAGTCCAGTTTCAGTCAAAACAGAGTATCTTTGCTGAAACTGGACTGGAATGTTGATTTCCAGTTTATGATTAACAACAAGACTTTGAAAGGTTCATTCCTATGCACTTTGATCACCAAAGAACCCCAAAACAAAGATTTGGGTGTGATCAAAGGCAATCATTGGAGAAATTTATGAAAAGTTGATGAACATGGCATTTAGGCCAAATGACCATTTTGGTGGATAAAGATTGAAACTTTACCACCAAAATGGACTTATTATGCAAGTTTAAACCTTTAGGGACACAAATATAACACAAAGATTAAATCTTTATGTCCCATACTTGGTGATTTATGGCTAGATCATGGTTGGGATGATAAAGATTGAAACTTTATCCCCCTATCATGACTCTTATGGCCAAACAAGAACAACATCCACATGAAATGTAACAAATCATGATCATCCTAGGTTTTATCCCATAAATCACACACTAGGTGTGAAGGGCACCTTGAAACACCTCATGATTTGGATCATATACATATATAATCATAATATATATAGCTTGGAAGGCCAAGACTTGTATAATACATAGATATAGTGCTTGAAATGGACAAGACTTGCAAGAAATATAAAGTGCTTGAAATGGACAAGAATTTGTAAGAACAAGAAGAAATAATACAAGAAGAACAAGTAACATTAACAAAGCTAAAAGAGAGCTTGAGATGAAGAAGAAGATGGGGAGAAGGAGGCTTCACCTATGATGGTTATGCCTATCTTCTTCTCTAATCACTCAAATATGTGTATAACTCACTTTCTGCTCTCAAACTGGCAGAGTAACAACTCTCAAAACGTTTTCTCCCCCTGAAATGATCAGCATGGGGTTCAATTTATAGAGGCTGAGGGTGCCCAACATAGCCGTACGGCTAGGGACCTCATGCACCCAAACCATCCGTACGACTCGACTTGGCGAGCTTCTGGATTTTTCTAAGTTTAATTCCAGTTCAGTTATGGAACATCAGGTTTATCCTAGTGAGGTCCTGGCCCATTGGTTTATCCCTGAATGGTACCAAGAATTCCTCTAAGTAGGTCAATTTCAGATTTGGGTACTTACACTCCCACATCCTTTTTCCTTTTGTTTTTAGAACCTTCAATCTTCTTACTCTTTGATACCACAGCTTCCGTATCAATAAGCCTCACTACTTCACCTTTTGAGGGTTTACCCTTAAAAACTTTAGTGCTTTTCTTCAAGCCCGAAGTAAGCTGTGCAAAATACCAAGTGCAAAGATAAAAAAAGGTAATATAATAATAATAATATATATGATACGTCCTCATGAATAAGTACGTCGTTTATCAATACCTCCGCACTCTCTTCCGCGACACCTTTACCTTTCCCTTTCCGCAAAACCTTGCTTACCACCTAAAAAAAGGAGAGAGAAGAATGAATGAGGATGAATAAAATATAACAGTAAGTTAGCAATAACAAAGCGAAACTAAATAAGCAGAGTTCCAAAACAAAATAATATACCTCTTCCACAATATTTTCGTTGACACCCTCCCCTTTCGCAACATTTTTACCTTTCTTAACAGGTTCCACAGTTGCCTTTGATAAAACAAAGAAAGTAATGACAAGCAAGTCAATACAAAAGGTACAAACATTTAAAAAAAAAAAAAAAAACGAAAATGCATACAAAACTAGCAACGGTTACCTGCTTCGCGATCTTTTTCCTCTTCGAAACACCAACTCTGATTGTGGGACGAACTTTACACCCTTTTATATCCCTAAATTGCGGGATCACCAGCTTACCAGCTTGAATATATGTTGATACTGAACCCTCCCGCTTCGCATTTTTCGTGCTCAAATAAAGTTACTCCTCCAAACCGTCTCAGGTTCCCCAACCTGCGGTTCCAAATCCATAAAGTCCCTCATTCTTTGCAAATTTGCTCTCCAAAATTTTTTCGCTTGAAATGTCCGCACACCGACAACGGTTTTATTAGGAACAACGGTAAGAGAATTCTTCTCCAACACTTGTACGAACCTACCAGGATAAAAAAAACCATTACAAGCGTCCGCATAATTCGAATTAACGTTAATATGCGTCGGACATACCAAATTGAAACCGCATTGAAAAGCACAACGTTCTGGACTGTATCGCGCATAACCTAAACCATTCTCGCAAAAAACTGGTAAACTTGCAGGTAATGCATTCGCAAGTATGGGGATCTGTTTCACGGTACCTTTAACAAACCTTCCCCGTACATATTCAAAACTGCACATAATTTCATCAACATACCAATCAAGTGAACCAGTATTCTCTACAACCGCACCATATGGGCGAAAATTAAACTTATCCTCCTGATCAATAACTTCCGAAAGATTACAGTCAAACTTCACGCCAATCCAAGACCAGGAACGCAGAACCAATGAACCATCCACACCTGCTGATACTGAGGCCCGTGTTCCAAAACCTTCAAAGTGCTCAAACAAAAACATGTGTAAAAAAGGTACCGGTAGAAAAGCATGAGCAAAAAATCTACCTTTTGACAATTCCAAAGCCTCCACAAAATAATCAAGGCGGCTATATAAGTTACCCAAAAAAAGTGCAGCCATAGGCAAGCACTTTCCCACACCCAACCGCACAGCATATGCAAAATTGCACCTATAAGGACCGTCATGCGGTTTTCCAGGAAAAAGAAACATGGTTATAAACATAGCCAAATAGGCCTCTAAATATAACTCCGCGTCCTTTTTGGCTGCGGGAGTAAAGGTGTTGGCATTGTCAAACGAACTGTGCCACACCTGCATCCAATGTTTCCAGTCATTTTTTCTACTTTTATCAATCTTCCCGCACTCCAGACGAGTCACTTCAAGACTATCCCTCCTAACTTTCTCTCCAACAGTTAAAAATTCTTCAAACGGTTCCGCACCAAGTGGCTCCAAACCGTACAAGGCAGCTACATCCTCAAGAGTAATAGTGAACTCACCCCATCCAGCAATAAAGGTATGGTATCGTCGGTCCCATCTAAACACTAAAGTCCACAAGTTTTCCTGAGGACGAGCGACTACTAAATTATGACACGAGCGTACACAATTATACATACCACACTCTAGAACATTGACATACTTTTGATTCCCCAAAATGTCTTCAGTCCAATCCTTCCAATGGTCAACCTTTGCGGAACCGCAAATAACAATACTAGGAGACCACGGCAGGTCTCCCCCTTTCCACCTGCAACCGCACAATATGCTTAGGCAAGACGTATTTTGCTTGCTTAAGGCTAGTTTCCCGTACAATACCAATAACTTTTCCATGGTTCGCGTGGGGACCATCCCAAGACATAGCTTCATCCCAAAACATATCACCGTCACCAAAGAAAGGAGCAAATTGAAAATACGCAGGATCAGGAACAGAACCCACTAACTCAACATCATCCCTTTCATCCAATTGATGGCCCATCCAAGCGGAACGTTCACGAGGATCGTCTTCCTCCCTCGTCTGATCCTCAGTATCTGTGGAACTGGATCTATTACCTCCAGGAACCATTGCGGAACCAGAAGGACGATCGTCATGATCAAACGAGGCACCCAGCAGGGACGAATCGTCCCCCGCACTCTCAGAATTTGACATGATAAATATCAAACAGGTGCGGAAGTTATTGTGCGGAAAGAAAATACAATCACAAAGCTTCTTGAGTAAGATTGTAAAATCACTACCGCACTGTAGCTCTGAATTTGTAAGTATAGAATAAAAGGGGAAGGGACCACTATTTATAGTAGGGATTTGTAAAGGCGGTTCCAACCATAATCATTTATTAAAGAAACATCTTATCAAAAGTCACATCAATGAATAGTAAAATGTCAAAGAAAAGAAAAATCCAGCCATGCTCGATAAAATTCCGCACGAAATTTTCCCGCACAGGGGGACTAATGTAGGATACCTATATCCGCACGTCAGCACGTGGTTCCCATGTGCTAATATTTAATATGTTATGTATAGCTTAGACGCGTGTTTTAAGTGCCGCCGCTCCACGTGGCACGAATGACTCCCTCACACCCGCACTAATCATCCTATGCTGCGGGAGTGATAACTATATTCTTAGTAGTCCTTCTACCTAAACAGAACCGCAGATCTTCTCCCGCAGTCATAGCATTGCGGGAGTAAAGAAGGTTATGTTGCGTGCGGTATCATGATTGGAACAAGATCATGAGCATCCTTTTATTTCCGCATATTGGGAACCATCTAGGAGTTTTGGTTTGGAGGCTAGGATAGCGGATTAGCCACGTGACCCTATTGGGGGACTATACGTGTCCTAATTAGGGTTTAAAGGAGAATTGCGGGACTGGTCCCCACGAGGCCGGTGCTCCTTTTTCAAATCAAACTAGAACCGGGACACGCGGCAGCATTCCACACACTGAACATTGCAAGCCAATGGGAGTTTGGCAACGTGCGGTACGGACTCACGTGAGCTATCACGTGCGGTACGGAATCCGTACAAGGACTGACTCCTATATAAAGCTGGCTCAGTTGTCGATGTCAGCTACAGTGACTCTACATATACTATTGCTCCCGCAATACTTGTTCTCTCCTACCTTAGTTAGTCTCTATCTTCACTCCTCCATCCCATTATTCTTAGTGTTTTTTTTGTGTAACGCCAGTCCTACCCGCATTATTATTTCCGCAGATACACTTTTTATTTCCGCAGTTGTACTTAACAACAGAAAGAAAAAGAGACATTCTACTATGGTCTTACTATAGTTTTGGGGCTTTGGTATTTCCGCAGATACACTTTTTATTTCCTGTTCTTGATTTTCAGAACAAACTCTTATTCTGGCAGTATTCATGCTCGCGCTACTTTTTTTTTGCCTAACAAAGTATTTTTTTTGTATATTTTTTTTTTATGTTTATTATGTTCTTGTTTTTCACTGACAGATAGTGTACTAGTTTTCCTTAAGCATGCTGCTTCTTGCATGAATGGTACTCGATCCTTCTTAAATCTTGCTACTATGATATCCTATCTAAAAGTTGTCTCCGTTTCATTTTCGTTTTGGTGATTTTACATGAAATTTTTGAGAATCATTCTATAACTTGTTAAAGTTCTTATCTGCCTACTTTTTTGTAGTAAGCTCATCGTATATGTGTGCAAAGGTGGTGCAATGAGAAGGGTGATACTGTGTGTGAGATATGCCACCAGGTAGGCATTTTTGTCTTCTTAATTTTCTACAGATATTATTTTCCAAAATGTTTCATATTTTATCCAAAATATTTCTGGCATAAATTGTTTCTCTTATCTTGATCCAAAACTGTTTAAACTACTGAATTTGGACCTATGAGTATTTACACTTTGTGAAAAAATGGTAACTGCAGCAATTCAAGCCGGGATATACAGCACCACCTCCATTGTTTCGCTTGGGCGGTGTACCAGTGAACCTAATGTACTTTCTTATATCTCTGTTATTTCAGTTTACCTCCTCTTTTTTTTTTTTTTTTTTCATACTATGTTGGTGTATCTGTGGCTTACTAGATTTCCTAACATGGGTATTCATTATATGTTTCTTTGTCTTAACAGGGGACATTGGCAGATAGCTCGAAGAGATTTGCATAATCCTCATATTATTGCCATGGTTTCTACTGAGAATAATTTTCTAAACCCAGAGTATGATGAGTACACAGATTCCACATCGAGAAGCTTATTGTGCTGTCGTTCAGTAGCTCTAATAGTTAAACCTCTCTCTCTCTCTCTCTCTTTCTCTCTCATTCTCTCAAAATCAGTGGCGGATCTACGCCTATTGATATGGATGCTAGTGCACTCATTTACTCGGATAGTTTCTACTGAGAATAATTATTTTCTTTTCTCTTTTCCTTTTTCCAAATTTTATTCCCACCTATTTCATCTTTAAAAGAAAAATCACATTTTTTTTTTCACTATTACTCATGAGGATTCATGTTAGCCGACCCCAAATCATTTTGGGACTAAGGCTTTGTTGTTGTTATTGTTATTGTTGTTGGTTGTGTTTTGGGTCCCATAACATTTATTTTTTCTTTTTCACTATTACATTTTGAAGCTTTGTAGTGTAATTTGTGCATCCACTTAAATATAGTCTGCCACTGCTCTCAAGATTGAAACATGCCAATGCCATTACAAAAGATTGTGGGATATTACTATGACTTCCTTCTATATTCCCTAGTTAGACCTTGAGTAGATATTGGTGCTACTTATAGGAAGAGTGTGTTTGTTGTGCAGTGGAAGTGTTTTCAGTTTCTGTTTTGATATGTGCAGTTCATGGTTCTACTAGTTCTGCGGCATATGCTTCCGGTTATTGCTACTGGAGCACAAATTACTCGTTCCCAGTGATTGCGGTAAGATAAAACTTAGCTGGCACGCTTCACACCAGTGTTGAGAATATTAACCTTTTTCTGAACCTTGATTGGTTCAGTTATTACTTCTAAGAACGTCTGGGATTATTCTTCCTATCTACATCATGCTGAGAGTAATAACAAATGTACTGCACCGGCGACGACAACAGGTGCGTCGCAAGTTTATGAATTCACAATTTTCTCTGCCCTAGATATTCTCTTTGTTAGTGTACATCAACCCATGGGAAATAATCTGGTTATCATGAGTTAATATCTCGAATATTATATCGTTTCCTGAATATTGAAGGGCCCACTAAAGAAAAATAAAATACGGCTGTGTCCATGCTTAGTTGTTTGAGGGAAGCAGTATAGATAGTGTGTTGCACCCACTTAATCAAACAGTTTGTCTAGTTTAGTAGTGGTTATAAAGCTAGGTTTTTAGTCTTGTTGTTGTGAGTTGGAGTTATTTATTTTATGGTGCACCCACTTCAAAAGATCCTTGTTCCGCCACTGAGTATAGCTTCCTGGAATTAACTCTCTAGCTATTTCCAACCCTTGAGAACTTGCTCTAATTATGTTTCGTGTTTTTCCTGATGGGTTTAAGGGTGTTGAAGTACTTTCTTAAAGCGAAATGATAATACTCCAACATGGTAGGCCCGATGCATGTGAGCAGAGTGTTGCCCACTGTAATTACTTGCTCAATGGGGAGACGTGTTTATGTCCTTTTCATTCTATTTTTGGTAGGCTCTTTCTTCATCTGATGAAGAAGATGGTCCGACAACTTTGCAGCACCAGCCAGTGTCACACCTTATCCAAGTTCAATGATGTGTTTTAACCTGTTTCCGTATTACTTCATATATTATAGGTGAAAGGTTGGTTATTGTCCAACCCCGTTGCTAGTCATTATTTCAGTTTCCAAGAATTGAGAGTGGTGTTTCAACGAGTGAGAATTTGGTTAGGTTGAGGTTTCACTTGCAAACTACTGTATTTGCTTTAAGAACAGGATCTAACCTTACGGCACGGCACCCCTCCTCTGATGGTTTATCTTGTCTCAAAGAACATTACATATATTATACATATTCCCATTTTCAGACATGTAAATATTACTAAAATCTTTAAAGTAAACAATGCAAGCAAGCAAGTTTCTAAATTTTGCTTTACAACTTCAGTACAAGGTCTGGATGAACTTATTCGTGTATGTGTGTGTGTGTGTGTAAACAATCATTTAGCAAGTTCATTAATTTAGTGGAGTGTGATTTTCATTGACTTGTGTTGTAACCTTTATCATGTGGCCTTGAGCAGAAAAAAAGGGATTCCCATTTTGTGTTGTAAAAAGAAAGCTATATTGATATAGCTATTAGTTGAAGAATGAGTTATATATGGTGAACATGTTAGACTTGGATCTCTGGTTGGGTTGAGACATATATACTCCCTCTATCCCATTTTAAATTGCAAAATTTATCATTTTCAGTGTCTCATAATAATTACAAAATCCAAAAGTAGAAAGTTTTTAATAATTTTTTCAATCACTGAAACCACTTGTCATACTCACATTAACTAACCCATATACTATTCCCTACCCCATTTTCTCTCTTTTACCCAACTATCTACACTCACAACACAACACCTTTTTCACTTTTTCCCTTAATTCTTGTGCAATGTCTTTTTTGTGCAATTTGAAATGGGACAGAGGGAGTGTATATTATATATTGACGATTTTTTAACCAGAAGGGAAGGAATCAGAAGGCAATGAGAGAGGCATCGACCTCTAGACTTGACAGATTGTGAGGTTTGACTTTTACCACTGAGCCATTCATTTGAAGAATGAGTTGGGCTGATTAGAAACCAGATATTGCCATATTGCAATCGATGTAAAGGTTATCTGGGCTCAGCTTCAGCGTTGTCAATTGAAGTTTTGGCTTCTAAATCTGTTGGTGCCAAATAAATTGTTTCTCTTGGAATGACCTGAGCCTGAGCCTGAAGTATCTCCATTTCCAAAACTTGATCTGCAACTTGAATTGGAATCACTTTATTGATGTTAAAACTTTGTTGATGGCACATGTTGTCAATTGTCAAGTTCCTTGCGGTTGTGTGCGCAGTTAGGATAGTAGGAACTATGAAGGCAAATCCTTGTTGCTTTCTTTTCTAACCTTTGTATATGCATTGTAACACAGTCCAGGCTTGTAAACATATCAATGAAGACAGCATGTGTGTGTATATATATATATATATATATATATATATATGTATATACAATATTTTATTCACTAGCTAGTATTATACCAAGTACAATACTATTACACAGAGCCAAATGAGATACTAGAGAGTCTCATTTAGTCCATTACATTACCATAGAGAAAAGTTACTTAACTATATACTTCCTGTATATATATTCATGACATAAAACTATTTTCCCTTTTCATTAGCATGCAGGCCAGAGAAATATCCCTGAGGATTGCTCTCAAACCCTCCCTAGATATGTATGCTCCCCCTCCACCCGAGCCTTCATCGATCCTCCTCCCCCGCCACCGCCACCGCTTCCCTTGCTAGAAGGACCTCCACCGCCACCACCACCACCTTTACTTCCACTGCTTGCTCCACTCTTTCCGCCGCCTCCACCTCCTGTACTTCCACCACCTTTACCCCCGCTGCTTCCGCCTTTTCCCCTCCACCTCCTTTACCCCCGGTCATTCTGGCAAATATGCAGCTACTGTAAGATATGCTCTTGCATGTCGATGCATTAGACAGAGGAGATGGTAGCATATTTATACACACATGTTGGCACAGGAGTTAGTATATTGTGATAAAGTTTCATGTTTGTCATCATCTCTTTGGAAATAACAAGTCTGGCTAAGCACTACTTTACTACACCGACTCAAATTGAGGGCTATTCAATAAAGTTTCACTCTTGGAAGCTGTGAATTTTGTGTTTTACCCTTAGGTCTAACTAAGTCACTTTAGCGGTGAGCGGTGGAAGCCAACCAGATACCAGTCCCATAACAAACTTCTCATTTTGCTATTTTGAGCGTCTCATTGGGAACTTCCACTTACCCAAAAAGAAAAAAATTCTTTCAACTTTCTCTCTCCTCCCACTCACAACAACTATTCACTTTCTCTCTCCTTCCCACTCACACCACTTATTTTTCCTTAATTCACATTCCTAACATTCTACTCCCTCCGTCCCACCTCACTTGAGACCTAAGAGAGGTGGGCACAATAACTAAGAAAAAATAATAAAATAAGGAAAATGTGTGGTAGAAAATGCAGAGAGAGAATGAGTGAGGTTAATAGTAGGTTGGTTGAATGAATTGTGTGGTGGAAAATAAAGAGAGAGAATGAGTGGGTGGGGTAGATTGAATATAAAATTATAAAAAGATTACCATTTTGGGAAGTCTCAAGTGAAGTGGGACGGACCAAAATAGAAACAAGTCTCAAGTGAGGTGGGACGGAGGGGGTATATTCTATCAAATCCTACTTGGGGAGAATTTCTAGTTCTCGCTTTTCTGACCTAGCGCTTGCCTCCGGTGGCAATCGGCGATGCCTAAAAGTTTGTTATGGGACAAAAGGAATGCTCCACATATTATTCTTTTACGTGTCTCATTACGAATTACACACTTCAAAAAATATATATATATATATTATTTCTTTGTTTATTGAGCCTGGCTTTCGCACTCAAAAATACTTTCTACCCACTATTGACTATTTCCTATCCACCTTCTCTCATGCATTACTTTTCATACTCACGAAACTAACTCGATTAACACTTTTTCTCAAGCACAACTCACTCATTTTAGATCCACTTATGATTTTAGATTGAGAGATGGTACAGGCAGATTAAACCGCCTAGCAAAACCATAGAGCGCTTATATTAAACACAAATTTGTATGTGAAGTAATATTGTTCATCACAATAACCCCACGTATTATCATACTAAGCTTAACCCTTGCTTCACATTCTATTAAATACTCCATCTGTTCTGAAATAAATATCGCTTTTTTTTTTGTATATTAATACGAAGGAAATTAAGCAATAAATTCAAGTTGTAGTTATCCTAATAAATTATAAAATTTGTTATTGTTATACCAATATAAATGCCATCAATAACAAATTGAGTAGTTTTGTGAAAAACGTGTTTTACCCTAAGGATAGAAAACGTGTTTTTTCAAAAAAAAAAATGCCAGTGTTAATATCAAAAACTGTCAGGCTTGGCCACTGGCACTCATAAACATAGACACTGGTACTTTTATAAGTGCCAGTGTTAGTGTTAAAAGTGCCAGGCACATACACTGGCACTTTTTTAGCACTGGCACTGGCAGTTATGAAAAGTGCCAGTGTCTATGTTAATATGTGCCAGTGTAATATCACTGGCACTTCTTAAAACTAACACTGGCAGTTACGATAAGTGTCAGTTATTTACAAAAATGCCACCGCGTGCGTTGAAACAACTTCCAGTTTATTTACAAAATTGCCACCGCCTCATTTAAAAAACACGTTTTAACCCTAAGCTTAGGGTAAAACGCGTTTTTTACTAGTTTTTCACTAACAAATTTTAAATTTCTCAAAATTATTAAATTAACTTAAACTTATTGTTCAAAGTTCCTTCGTATTAACGTAAAAAAAAAGTGACATTTATTCCAGAACAGAAAGATGAAATTTTTGATATGGAAAACAAATACTACCTCCGCCCTAGAGTATATGTCCACCCTCTCATATAGACAGAGATTAAGAAATGGTGGAAGTGATGTAAGTGTTGTGAGTATGAAAAGTGAGATAGGAGGGAGGAGGTGAGGGGGGAATAGTAAGTTTATTGGTGTTGTGGGTATTAAAGTAAAGGTAGAAGAGAGAATGAGTAGGATGAATAATAATTTTTTTTTTTGGAATTTTTGGAAGTAGAGACATATTTTCTGAGACAGACTAAAAAGAAAAATAAAAGAGGAGTACCAATACTCCAGAACAGAAGGATGGATTGGATTTCTGATATGGAAAACAAATCTTTATATATATATATATATATATATATATATATATATATATATATATATATATATATATATGAGAACCTAAATATCGTGAGAATCGTGAGAACTTGGATACATTAGGTAAGAACCTAATGTATCCAATGGTTGTAGCTCTGATGTACTCACCAGTGGCGGATCTAGAATGTTTGATAGCGGGTGCACAATTTACACTACAAAACTTCAAATTTAATTTTTTTGAATCGCGGTTAAATTATAATACATTACACCACTAAATATTCAAATTATATGTTGAACACTAAATTAAACTGTAGACTAACAAAGACAATTGTAGATATTATTACATATAAAATAAAATATGACTTGAACGGTTGAACTTTTAGATTTTCTTGAGATCATTACAAAGAATTTATAGAAATATTACAATTACCTTTTAGTTTACTAAAAATAATAATAAAATATATATATGACTAGTATTAATTAGTTAATAAGGAAGAATGGTTAAATTTAACTAATTTAAAAAAAATATGTATGACTATATTAATTTATGAAGAAGGCCAAATTTTATCTATTAAATTTTGAATAATTAAAAGAAACCCAAAGTTGCCTTTGAGGCTTTGAGTAAACTTGTAAAAATGAGAGAGAGAGAGAGAGAGAGAGAGAGAGAGAGAGAGAGAGAGAGAGAGAGTAAAAAGATGGTATAGAATATGAGAGAGAATAAAAGCAAATTGCTGGAAGGGAGGCTCAAACTTAGGTTGTTTAAGTGACTAAACTTTCAAACTAAGCTCTATTACCACTGGTACATACATATATTCTTTATAATTATGCCAGTGTTTTATTTATATTGAATCTGCGGGTGCACTTATCAAATAAAATTGAAAAAAAACTACAAATTGTAGTTGAACGGGTGCACTTGCATCCCCATCTAGAACACAAGATCCGCCCATGGTACTCACCCTTTTTTTGTGATATAAGGTGGACAGATTGTGTACATGTTGAGAAAATGGACCATATCATGCTTGGATTTGAGATTTAAGCTTTGAGATTAACACAAAATGAACATATAAATCATATATACATACTAGAACAGATATTTTAAACATTTATAACATACTCATCATAAAGATTACAAAGTTTAAAACATGGATTATATTGAAGAAAATGGAGGTCTAGCCATTCTAATGGATAGACCCTAGACTTAAACACACAAATCTCTACATTTTACATATTTAACATTTCCAAGAGGAGAATTTACCTAATTAGGGGAGGGATGGTGTGCTTGCTTTGCTTCCAAGGGAAGCCTTTAGTTTACGAGTTTGGAGTTGTTTGTGTAGAGTTGGATTAAAGGTATGTTTGGAGTTTGCTTGAGATTAGAAGGTGTTTTTGTAGTTGTTTGAGGTGTTTGGATGGTGGTGTAGTGGTGGAGGAGTGGTGGAACTATGAATACTTGAGAGAGAACTTGGAGATATCTTGGAGTGAAATGTGTGTAATGTGGCTCCCTCTCTCCTCTTGGATGATAATGGATGAGGGAAGTGATAGATATGGATGGATAAGGTGGTAAAATGAACAATGATGCCCCTACTAGTCATAGTGACACGCCCCCAAGTCCTGGGGTTCTATAATGGAACCTCGAACCTGGTGCGCGTAACTAACAAGCAGCGGAAAAACGTGAATGACACCTGAATAAATCAACTGGTATCATATATACTCAAGAGAAACGAGCTAAAATAGCCCACCACAAGTTCTATACCAAGAAATTTAAACCAAATGTGGTTATATACAAGTACTATACACGTCTACCCAAGATACTGAGTCTAAACAACTGATACAAAATCGTCCTCACCAAAACTGGAAGGATAACAGTCCCCAATAAGAACAACCTGCCAAGTAGGCCCCTGCTAAGTCGAGCCTCACAACGTATTACCACTTTCTTTCCTGGGGGGGGGGGGGAACAAATAAACAAGGAACAGGGTGAGATAAATCTCAGTAAGTTACTAGATACAAGTACATAGCATGTTATCATGTAATCATGCAAATCAAGAAGATTATCAAGTAATCATGCTCAAGATATCATCAAGTAACAAGTATATGAGAGGCTAAGCCAACTCAAGTAGCTAGCACATAAGGCTAAACTATCACGTTACAAAGGATATTCCAACCTTATTCCTCCCAAGTAAACCATTGTTGTCGTTGCTTATTGCAGTTGACAAATCGTGATCAATCAAGTTTCTGCTGTGCAGTACACAAGAGGACCCGGTAACCAGTGTCACTCACAAGAACAAGATTCACGAGGTGTTCACGAGTTTAGCATTCACTTTTATCAGGCGTATTGCTCTAATAAAGGAATCTATGCCCTTACTATGGCATGTAGTAAGAGGTCAAGCGCAGATACATAGATCCCCGATTATCATTTAGCCCCAGCCTCGCGATAAGCGTGAACCTATATATCTTCGAACAAGCAAGGAGAACCAGCTGGACTCACACAAGAATGCACAGGTAGGTTGACACGCCCCCAGGTCCCGGGATCCCCTAATAGAACCTCGAACCTGGATGGGAGTGCCTAACGAGAAACAAGAAACTTAATGACATTTGTTTAACAAATTGACATGATATATATACTCTAGAGTAAGGAGCTATACTAGCTCACAACACGAGTTCTAGACCAGAAAATTAAAACCAAACTTAATACATACACAGCGGAAACATGCCTAGCACATAAGCTGGCATCAAGAGTACTATACAAGATGTCTAGTGACAACAAGAACTGAACAAGACTGTCTACCCCAAAATAAGGAGTTACAAAACCCATAATACATCGCCCTCACCAAGTGTAAAAGGACACAAGCCCCAAAATAATCACGACCTGCGAAGCAAGCTCCCAACTATGTCGAGCCTCACTGCGCACTATCCTTCCTTTCCTGGGGGGGGGGAAACAAATAAAGGGTGAGATAAATCTCAGTAAGCTATTAGATGCAACTACATGACATGTTATCATGCAATTCAGGTAGATACTCAAGTAATCATATATCAAGTAACAAGTATATGAGAGGATAATCCACTCATCAAGTAGCACATAAGGCTAAACAAGCAAGTTATAAGGATATTGCTTCCTTCCTTATTCCTCCCAAGAATACCATTGTTGTCGCAGCTTGTAATACTTTGACAATCACGATCAATAACAGGAACTGATTATTCAGTATGTATCAGAAGACCCGTAACCAGTGTCATTCTCAATATCAGTACTCATGATTATTCACGAGGTGTTCGGGACGGAATTTAGCATTCACTTAAGTCAGGCTTATTGCTCCAACTAAGGAAGCTATACCCTTACTATGGCCGGTAGTAAGGGGTCGGGCGGAAATACATAGGGACCCGATTGTCACTTAAACCCCAGCTCTCGCGACAAGCGTGAACCTATACATTTTCGAACAAGCAAGGAGAACCAGCTGGACTCACACAAGAATGTACAAGTAGATATTTACTTGAACTACGGGAGAGGAACTAATCCAAAAGTAGTGGACTAGCTCAACAAGGAACATGCTTCAAGTAATCAAGAAGTCACCTTGTTATCAAGCAACTATATGCAATGTTTGCACATACACAACAAGAACATGTCTCATACAAGTTAGTGCTTGTTCATAGCACTTTCAAGTTCACTACCATACATATGTATTGTGTCAAGTCAAGTCAAGTACAAGATTTTATTATCTTATATTCAAGTTATAATCCAATTCTTTGGATGTTCAAGTCATGTACAAGATTTTAATGTCTTATACTTCAAGTTATATCCCAATCTTTGGACATTCAAACAAGTATAAGAGTTATACATTTACTCTTACAAAATCCCAATCCTATTCTTAGGATGTTCAAGTCTAAGACCTTATGCTAATGCCTCTAAGGTGCACAATCATTGGATTCACAACAAGTATAACACATTAGTGCTTGTTCATAGCACTTCAAGACATAAAGAAGAGATACTACTCTTATACTTATGTTCTCATTTGAGTTCTATAAGTATTAATCTTCAAGACCAAGTTCTAATGCCCTCAAAAGGTACAATTATACTTGCTAAGACATCTTATACTAAGGCTATATGCCTTAGGAGAGGTAAGGTTTCATCTCCATTTAGTTTGAACAACTATTGTGCAACAGGGGTTTTGGGCGGTCGCCCAACCCCATCCTGGGCGGTCGCCCAAGATCACAATTTCAGAACCAAAATCTCTGCCTTAGTGGGCGGTCGCCCAAAACCCCATGGGCGGTCGCCCAAGGCCAAAATCTGCAAAAACTCAATTTCTTCCCAGACTTAGAATTCTCCGTCCCAAGCGTAGGAGTAACTTATTACTAACAATTTAACATACCCAGAAAGCATAAACAAGCCTAAAACCAATTCTTTGATTTCCTTTCATTATTTCACACAGTAGGGTTTTACTCCTTTTGTCCCAATTTTACAAGTATCACAAAAATCATCCCAAACACGAAATTAACATTCACAAGTATCGAGAATAACATTTATGCATGTTATTACAAGCAAGGGGGAGCTAATAACTTACCTAGTCAAAATTCAAGTTGACCAAAACTTATTTCTGTTCGGCCGGAACGCTCTATTCAACGCCACGAATATTAATCCGGGATCAGAATCAAGAACGGAGGGATAATTAAACTCGAGGAGTCGAGAATAGGGTGAAACCTAACCTAGCTTTTTAGAACAGAGGGAGAGCAACGAGAAACTTTGAGAATTTCCTTTCTCAGAGAAGGCAATATGATGATATACTTAAAACTTTCAAAGAATTGCACTAGGCCCCTCAAGTTTCACTTTTAACAAAAAAGGCCCCTAAAGTCAAATTTTCACAAAGACCCAAAAGTCAAACTTAGACATTTAACCACCTTAACTATTTAAAGCAGTTAGAAATTTAACCCAAGTAAAACTAACACATAATATGCAAGTTCAAGTATTTAACAAGTATGTCAAATATTTAACAAGAAATTCGATGGGTGTTACAAGCTAATGAAAAGCAAATTTGAGATGAGCATGATGGGGAGAATTAACATTCTTCCTTGGGCTTCAAATTAAACAATGTGCTGAAGGAATCTTCCTCAATCAAGCAAAGTACACAAATGACCTTATCAAGAAATTTGGACTTGAAAATGCAAAGGCATATGACACTCCTATGGCTGCTGCTAACAAGTTAGATAAAGACTTGAAAGGTAAGAAGGCTGATCAAACCTTATACCGAGGTATGATTGGTTCTCTTCTTTACTTAACTGCTAGTAGGCCAGATATCATGTTTAGTGTTTGTGTTTGTGCTCGTTATCAAGCGGATCCTAGAGAAGCACATCTTATTGCTGTTAAACGTATTATTCGATATCTATCTGGGACTATTAACCTTGGACTTTGGTACTCCAAAGATTCAAATTTTGATCTTATAGGTTACTCAGATGCAGATTATGCAGCATGTACAATAGACAGGAAAAGCACAAGTGGAACTTGTCATTTCCTTGGAAATTGACTCATCACATGGGCAAGCAAGAAACAAGCCTCAGTCTCTGTATCTACCACAGAAGCTGAATATATAGCTGCTGGAAGCTGCTGCTGCCAAGTGCTCTGGATGAAGCAACAATTGGTTGACTACGGAATCAACGAAAAAAATTGTCCAATCTATTGTGACAATACATCTACCATTGCTGTCTCCAACAACCCTGTCATGCATTCAAAAACCAAACACATTGATGATCAAGTACCACTTTCCCAAGGATCATGTGGAAAAAGGTAATATCCATCTAGAGTATGTGAGTACTGACAATCAAATTGCAGATATTCTCACCAAGACCCTTGATTCGAAGAGATTTAGGTATCTTAGAGGAGAAATGGGCATGCTAGAGCTTTAATTACTTGTCCATATATCTTGAGTGTGCTAATATCTTGTGTTTTATCTAAGTCCAAAACCAAGCAGGTCTCAACGGTCGATGACATCTCACCGGTCAAGTAACCACGGTCGAATCATCATGACCCATCAAGTGCACTGATCGCAACCGTTGACCGCATATTGTGTCAACCGCATGACAACAACAACAACAAGAACAACAACATTACCCCAGTGACGGAAAGGCTCCCACCTATGGTGGGGTAAAGGGGGTCGGATGTACGCAGCCTTGCCCCTGTATTAAAGCACAAAGAGGCTGTGTCAACCGCATGAAACAAGTGGAATTTGTTTAAGGCTTTAAAGAAGCCTACCGCATGGGAAAATGATCACATTGGTTCATTGCTTTAAAGAATCTCTTTGGTTAAGGCAACATACTTGACCGCAAGCATTCACGGTCAAGTACCTGACCGCAAAAAGCTAGGTGACTAGGTAAGTGTTTCTAACTTAGAAAAATTTTAGGATCATCTTAGTCATCCAAAGGGGTAATTTTGTAATTTCCTCTTTTCCCTCGTTTTTATTTAATTTAAATCATTTGCAATTAATTTTATCCCCTTATTTATGTCCGCCGTCACTATCCATGCATTTAAGGCGAAAGGACATCTCTAGTCAAATCCCTGAGTTTTTGCAGAGTTAACCTCCCACATCTCTTCTGAATAAACCGTTCCACTACCTCCTCAACTCCACCTCTCTGCACAACCTCCTTTTTCAGAAACCCACTCTCTCTCTACTCTCTGTCTCTCTCTAGTTCTCTCTCTACAAACCCTCCTTTTCCTTCACCATTTCCTCAAATTCCTCTATAAAATGGCACCAAAATCATCTCAACCTACAAAATCATCTAAGAGATCTCAAGAACAACTCTCTGAAGATACAATGGTATGATTTCTTGACCCAAAACTCTATATTTTCAAGTTCTATATTTCGGTTTTGGCGGGTTAAAACCAATTTGATATTTTTTTCTAAATTCTTTATAAATCTGGGCTATTTTGGTTCTAATTATGCTTATTAATTGTTACTTTGATGATTTCGAGTTCTCTAACATGTTTAAGATTCGAATTTGGCTTGTTATATCTATTTATGCCATAAATGTTTTTGAAGCTTTTTGGTTAACCATGCCCTTTCATATTCTGTGAGTTATATGTTTTTGATGATGAAATTGTTGGTATTTATGCGTATAATCGGTTTTTGTGCACATTTTGGTGAAATTTTTATGGATTTTCATGCTCTGAATCATTTTATGGGTTTTTGCTATGAACAGTATCTTCGTGTTCTTATGATGTTCTTCGTGTTCTTGAGATTACACTTTTTGATCCTTAAAATTCATTACACATAGTAATATGGTGTTTGTGAGTGTTTTAGAGATTTTATTGAAATGCTTCTAAGTATTCTTTTTGTTGGCCGCACCCTCTATCTACCGTGTACCAATCGACCGCATTATCTGATCATTCGACCGCACCAGTGTTGCTAACTTCTCAATCTTTTTCAGGAAGAACAGTCTTTTATACATGGTTGTGTGATCAACCATGATGACCTTCAAAATGACGCTATTGGTCGTCATATAATTAAAAGGATGAAGAAGTCAGGCATTCTCCACTACTTCACAATGAATCAATCAAGTCACTACCTTGCTGCTGTGGGTGAATTCTACTCCACAGCTAAAGAAATCAAAGGGAAAGATGAACAAAACAAACCGCTCAACTGGATTTCAGTTGAGGTTTACGGTCAGAAAGTTGAAATTGACTACACCGACATTGCTGCCACTCTAGGTCTGGACATAGACTTCGATGCACCTGAGTCTCTGACTAGTGAAGAATATGATGGCCTAGCAATGAGATTGATTGGTTCTATCGATGTGTGTAAGCCTTACCGCAAGACTTTTCCTGAGGTGATGTACTACATTGGTCACCTGGTTGGCCACGGTCTGCTCTGCAAAAGTGGCAACCATGGAAACTTTAACACCACTCAATGGCACTTGTCAACCGCAATCTACTTAGGAAGAAAGATGAACTGGCCTAAGATTCTTTATGACTTGTTAGTCGACCACATCAATGACTACAAGAAGCAGCTATCTGAAAAAGCCCCCACCAAGTATAAGAGGAACTCCAGGTTCTCTCCATGATCTTCAAGTTCATTCCTGAAACAAGAAGAGCCATTGGCAAAGACAAGGATGCCAAAGTTAATGTCTCTTTATCCAAAGTCTTTGATGTCAAGACTATGAGATCCACTTTCCGCAACAGATTTGGTGATACTCAGTATCAAAAATATCTGGCTCGTGACCCCAAAGAACCCTATGTTGCTCCACACTACACCAAGGCTGTAAGAATTGCTCTGGGAATTGATGCTCCTGATAAGTCCACATCAGTTCATGATGATGATGATGAAGAAGCTGAGGATGAACAAGTGTCAAGAAGAATCAAAGGCAAAGGAATTGCTAGTGCCTCGACCGCTCCTTCCAAACCCAGACCATTGACTGGAGTGATTATCAAAGAATCTTCAACAGATAAGTCTCCTTCCAGAATTCCTCCTGCCGCACCATTGAAAACCAAGTCTACCGCTCCCATCTCTAAATCAACGGTCTCTAAGCCAAGCGTGTCCTCTCCGACGTTCCATCTAAATCCTTCAAAACAAAGTCTTCTGCACTCCCCGCTTCGTCTCAGGGGGAGTAATCCAAGAAAAGGGATCTTTCTCTAAGTCCCGTTCAAACCGCAAAGAAATCCAAGGTTGTAAGACCACCTCCTTCGACCGCATCCCCTGTTTTCACTCCATCCGGTTCACCTATGCAGAGTGACCGTGATGATGTGTTGAAACAGCTCCTACTCAACCGCAACGTCAAAGGGACAAGCATACTCTTGAATTAGTTGATGAACCAGATGATGTGGAATTGGTAGAATCAAGTAGTGAATCTGGTAATCAAGATGTTGAAGCTGGTGTAGAAATTGAAGCTAGTGTTGGTAGAAATGCTGAGAAAACTGTTGATGTTGATAGTCTTGATTTCAGTGATGAAAAGGTTGATGACCAGACTATTGATAAGGCTGAGTTTCAGGGTCACGGTCAAGATGTCGACCGTGTACCCAGTGATCATGATGATAATGTGTTAGTTAAATCTCCTGCTCTCTCCCCTCCTAGAACTACTCAAGCCACGACCGCATCTGATAGCTCGATCGATCCTTTGGCTCATCTACTGACCACAGTTGAGACTTTAACACAAATCAATCTTGATACTCAGAGTGAGGTTGGAAAGCTTGCTGCAAACCAAGTTAAGTTACAGAATGAGGTTGATCTGCTCAAAGCTTCAGTTGTTGAGACCATTAAGGGGGAGAGTCGGAATATTACAAAGGCTATTCTTAAAAGCCTAGCTACCATGAACTCCAACATTGCCTCGACCGCATCCTCCTCAACCGCTCCTCTTACCCATGCTGACCTCAAGGAAGAGATCAAGTCACAATCTTTCACTATTGACCATTCTGTGGTCAAGATTATTGAAGGAGTTGGGTTGGAGCTGACCAAGGCAATGACCCATGATAAGAATTTTTTGTTTGAGAAAATGGATAAAGTAAAATCCTCCCTCAAAGCAAAAATCAACGCCTGTATTTTTGTAGGATTGCTATCGGTCGCTGATAAGTTTATGCCAAAAATAGAATCTATGAGACAAGCTATGCAAGTTCATACTCAGAGGCTAGAAAGGCAAACTTCCAAGATTGATAGAGTTTATGAAATTTCTAACACCAATGTGCAGGAAGTGATAAGCAAAATTTCAACTCTTCAATTGACCGTGGATAGCATTGCTGGATCTCAAGCCTCCTCTTCTCAAAACCAAGCGACCGGGCATGGAAACAGGCTAGCAACTGATAATGAAGATGAAGGTGAAGATAGCTTCGAATTCCCGACCGTGAACAAAGATTTCCTAGAGATCAACGACCTTAAGGATCCCATCATCATTCCTGGAGTTGGCCTATCAAAGAAATTCGGCTACTTTGAAGGAGATCCATACTTTGATTAACCGCACCATTTGATATGGCCGTGTGTGGTCTTTGAAACATTTGTTAATGTTTGTCCCAAAACAATTTTATTTTCTGTTTGTTTTATGGTCTTTAAAACTTTAATCTCTCTTTTGTCTACACTCCCCTCGCTTTAATGGTTATATTTTTGTGGAGTGCCTTTTGAATGTTTGTTTGATGCATTTGCATACTTATTGTTATTTTCTATAAAAATGCATTCAAACCTTATATTTCTATCTTCCTAGGATTAGTATTTTTTTTATCCTTTTAGGCTGATAGAAATCTATGACACTGGCTTAGAGTGTGCATTGACTTGGGGCATAAAATTAATAAAATATTATTTTCTTGAAAACATGTTATTACCAAGTACAATGAATTAGCCTTTGTTATAGTAGGTAATGGTCTCAATCAAATAGGGGGAGATTGTTGGGTATGCTTATTATAAACCACTCCTATTACCTAGATTTGATTGATCCCATAACCTAATTTTATCTTTTGTGGACTTTAGGATATATTGTAAGAAGTGTTAAACTTCATTTTTAGAATAGTCCACTTTGATAGTATAGGCTTTAGATTGATAGGCTTAAAATTTTTCTAAGTCTGGAATTTTAGTGGTCAAGACCTTGACCGTGAATTCACTTGACCATGGTAGACCACCTGACCGTGGAAGACCACTTGACCATGAATCACTTGACCGGAAGTCAGTGACCGTGAGCTTTGTGGGATATCTTGACAGGTCACATTTGACCCCTCGACCGCAAGCCACTCGACCGTGAGGCCTTGATCGCAAATAAATGAAGTTGTCCAAGTAACCCAAGTTTGTTCAAACTTAACCATGGTCAAACTATGGTTAGTTTAAAACGTTGCAGAACTTGGATCCCAAGTAATTCAAATTTGAATTCATCTAAGTGGGACCACCTCTTATCTGCAAAAAGGGACAAACTCAGAATGAGCTCCAATCAGAATTCAACAGCTCATTGTCCTTCAACTTGGAGCTCAAGTATTTCCCAACAGTTATTTTTTCATTCAAGGCTATAAATAGCCCTTAAGTTCTTCATTGAAAATAGATGAGATAAAAAGAGAGAAATTGCTGTTGAAATACTTGGTGATTGAAGATCATACTCAAGATTTCCAGAATCCTTTGAATCTTCAAAGAACTCACCTTCAAAGATCTCCAGCAACAAACAAGTCATCTCAAGCCTTGTAAAAACTTAAGATTCATTAGACTCTACAATCACTTAGATTTTAAAGAGCTTCTGATTCTTGTAAAAACTTAAGATTCATTAGGCTCTACAATCACTTAGATTTTAAAGAGCTTCTGATTCTTACACACACACTTACCCTAATTGATCAATCACATAGATTGAATCAAAAGGGATACACTGGTCTAAGTCTAGGATTCATTCTTCATAGAAAGTAGGTGTTGATTCAAAGCTTCATATCTGTAATCTGTACACTTAAGAATCAATATATACCTCCATTCAAAATCCAAGACTGACCATCTTGGTAAAGGACGTAGATCTTTTAACAGATCGAACCTTTCCAAATACTTGTGTCATTTTACTTTCTGCAAATTTACTTTCAAGTATTGTTCATCTTGTTCTTTATTGTTCATATTAATCTTGTTTGTCGTTTAGTGTTTGATCTTTCAGATTTAAGAACTATTGTGAATTGTGTTTGGTTGTTCTCCACATTGTCTTAGCTAAAATCTGACTAACTTATCTTTTGCCAAAACTTCTAAGATAACAACTTTCAATCTCAACCATCTGACCGCAAATCTCTGACCGCAAATCCTTGACCGCATCTTTCTTGACCGGAACTACTTGACCGTGAGAAAGAATCCTCTTAGAGATTTTCATCAAAACAACCTTACCTTATTTCTATCGAAAACTTCTGCTGTGCATATTACACCTTGACCGTGCGGTTTATTACTTGACCGCAAAACTCAAGATTGTAAGCACTTGGTTGAATTTTGAAAAAGGGTTGAAATTTTAAGTAGGCTATTCACACACCCCCCCCCCCCCTCTAGCCTCCTTTCACATACCCTTGTTGTGTCTTTGGGACCAACACATACATTGCAAGTCTTATCCTTCAAGCACCTTTTATTCTTGTTATTCATATCTTGGAACCAAATCATGGGATGATCCAAGGTGCCCTCACATTCTTGTATGTGATCAAGGGTTAAAACCTAAGGGAGACCATGATTTGTTAGTTTATTGTCTTTAAATAGCTTAATGATCCATTTTTATGGTGAAAGCATGTATCTTTATGCTAATAATGTTCATGTTTGGCCATGATGATCATGTTGGGTGATAAAGTCCCAATCTTTATCATCCCAGCCTTGATTTAGCCTTAAATCCCACATTTGGGTCATAAAGATTCAATCTTTATGTCATTTTGTTGTCCCTAAAGGTTTAATCTTGTTAAAGATACCATTTTTTATGATAAATTTTACATTTTTACTCATCAAAATGGTTATCTTGGCTCAAAGGCCATTTTCATCACCTTTTTCAATTTTCTCCAATGATTGCCTTAATCACACTCAAATCCATGCATTTGAGGGCCATTTGGTGATTAATGTGCATAGGAATGATTTTAATCAATGTTTGTTGGCTAACATTCAAACTGAAAGTAAACAGATCAGTCCAGTTTCAGCAGAATACTCTGTTTCTGCCTGAAACTGGACAATTTCTGGACAAACTGTAAAAATCCCCGGGAAGACCCCTCCTAGTCGTACGGCTAAGTTGGGTCAGAGGAACTTTTTTTTGCTTTCTGTCTTGTTTTGTCAATGTTTATGCAAATAAACCCCTTTTTCCTCTGTTAAAATCAATAACCAGTTAAAACTACAGTTTTCCGTTAAAAACACACACACACACATGCACTTTTCGTTAACAAACATAAGGGATACTCGGCTTTGTCCGAGGCGAATTGGGTGACGTAAAACTCTTCCCAAGTCGTAACCTGACCTCCGAACTCTTAAATCTCTAACCATTTTCATTTGTTGGGTTAAAATTTAACAAATGTGGCGACTCCGTTAAATTTTATTTAGTTCACGTGTTTGGCTTTTCTTCCTTTTGGGCGAGCCCGCGTTCGCCCTATTCCGAGGGGGGGAGGATCCTTACAACGTGCTCCAATCAACGAGCTCCAACACATGGATTCTCAACGGCTATATTTCTCAAACCCACTATAAATACCTCATAACTTCAAACATTTGAAGTTGCTAGAATTCATGCTTTGAGAGAGAAACTTGAAGATTTGAAGATTGTTCTTAAATTTCCCAGATTTCCAAGATCACATTCATATATTCATAACTAGCTCAGATCCTAAAAGCCTTGTAACACTTTAGTTTTCTTGTGCTCTCAATCTCATAGATCTAAAGAGCTTTGAAACTAAGAACACACACTCACCTTTTCAAGTTTGATCACTTAGATCTTTCTTGAAGAGATACACTGGTTTTATTCTAGGATTTGTTCTTTCATAGATAATAGATCTTGAGTTGATCATACTCAAAAGTTGTAATCTGTAATCAAACTCATAATATAAGATCTCCATTAGAAATCCAAGACTAACCATCTTGGTAGAGGACGTAGATCATTTCCCGACCGAACCTCTTCAAATAGCGCTCCTTTACTATTTGCAAATTTACTTTCAAGTTTTCAAGTTCATCTTACTATTTGCTTGTTTGTCATTTGCAGATTTTGAATATTGTTGTGCTTGTGAGTTATTGCCTTAGTTCCATTTCACACACTCTTTAAGCCAAAATACTTAGTGTGTGTGTGCGCTCATTTTCATTGTTTGCGCTCCTTTTACTTAACTAAATTCTGCTGTGCATTTCACTCTATCTTTGGAGCGCCTTTCATAACGCTTAAGGACTTAGTGCGCATTTGCAATTGAATTTTTCTTGAAAAGAATTTCAAAACAGCTATTCAACCCCCCTCTAGCTATTTTTCATACCTTTGTTGCCCTTTGGGACCAACAGGGATGATCAAGATGATTTGAGATTTTCGGTAGTGATGGTATTGATTTTGGTGGTGATGGCAGTGTTGGTGATGGTGGGTGCCGGTGGTGTTGGTGGCAGTGGATGATGAGAATGAGGATGATTGAGAAGATTTGAGATTTTTAAACAAATTTGCTAACTGAAAGAGCAAAGAAAATGATATTTCATCTATTATTCAACATATATGAACTATTTAATGAACATCGACTTTATGTATTAAAACGACGTAGTTTTGAGCCCCATCATACTCGACAATTTCACTTGGGCAGTTGTTTTTTTCCCACACAATCAATTTTACTTGCCAACTAGGATGCCCAGTCAGCGTTTCTGTTAAGATTTGGACGGAAAGATGACGGTGGCCTAATTTCCACACATTATTCTTGAGTACAAGGGTTAATATGGTAATTAACTTGTATAAGCGCATATCTACATCCTTATGAGTCTAGCTTGCTCCCCAAGATCCAATCCCTAGATTTTAGGGATTTGAGTATATCCTCATAGGGTGATGTCACCTTATCCAAATTATGTCATCATTATCCAAATTAGATGGAGAGAATCGTGTGGGTCAAGATTCTCTAATGGGCCGGGCTTCCTTTAATTGTGGGAAGTATGAGACGTCGTGTAGGGTGCCAAGGATGCCTATCAGTCAAGCTTGGTTATGCCGAGCTGATTCTCTTCGATGCCTTAGTCCTGTCAAGGATTAGAGAAAGAGATAGTCAGAGCGAATCATACATGGAGAGAGATAATTGATATGAGAGACTCAAGTATTATTGATCATATGAGTAGGGTATTTATACAAGAATAACTTGCTCTACAAGCAATAGAACTTTCTCTCCAAGTAATAGAACTTGATCTCCAAGTAATAGAACTTGATCTCCAAGCAATTCTAGAGTCCTAATCTAATTAGGAAAGCTAATACAAAAAGGAGACTAATGTTCTAGAATAATCTAGCTTGATTTACAAGATACAATCTTTATGTTTAGTAACTTGATATTTACAATATATGCTAGGAATATATAATAGGGTTAATTGCAATTTAGACCCTGAAGTACCATACCACCCTTCCAAGCGAACCCCGATGTGTTATTTTTGTCAAATCGGGTCTTGATGATTTTTAAACTCGCCAAATAAAGCCTTTTTGACGGATGTCGTTAGAAAGTTAGTTATGTGGCATGTGCCATGCACGTGACTGACGGAATTGGGTAACTTTGAATTGATATTTCTTTTAAGGGGCCTAAAGAAAAATTCTAAACTTACAAGGGCTAAAATAAAAATAATTTTCAAACTATTAAATAAAACTTCACAAAATAAATTCATTATCATGTATTTTCATCAATATTTTTTTAAAAAATTCATATATATTTTCTTAATTAATTAATATTTACTCACCAATCTTAAAAATTTAAAAAGATAGTATTCACATAATAAATAAAAATTCATATTTTGAGACATGAACTATCTTGATTTATAATTGTAATTTTTTTAATTAAATTTTTTAAATACTATCCATATAATAAATAAAAAATTATTAAAAAAACTACTCTCTCTGTCTCACGTTAAGGTTCTTACTTTCCTTTTTAGTCTATCCCAATTTAAGGTTCTTACTTTACTTTATTACCTAAACTGGAAAGTGGGACCCACTTGTCATTCTCACAACAAAAACTCCCTACTCACTTTCTCTTTCCTACTTTACTTTTCATACTCAAACATTTATTTTTTTCTTAATCTCTGTGTAAAATCAAACTAAAAACTAAGAACATTAATTTAGGACGGATGGAGTATCAAGAAAAAAAGAAAGAAAAAAACCCAGTTCTTCTTCTTGAGCCTTCTATGCATAATTCTCCCCCTTTCTTCATCTTCCACAACCACCCACTCCATCCTCCACCATATCCACCACCGATGCACCACCGTCCACCACCAATGCACCACCGTCCACCAATAATCACAACATCACCAAAATCACCCAAATAAAATTCATAATTTATCAACGAAATTGAATTAAAACTTGAAATTAACATAACACTAAATCAAAAAGTCAAAATCGAGATCCTACCTCCGCAGCCAACTATGGTACTACTAAGGTTTTTTTCTCTCTGCAAATTTACTTTTCTTGACCTTTGCTCAAACACATCTTGGCCTCCCTCAACATCGACTCTTTCTGCAAATTTTCATCTCCCACTCTCTTTTTCTCTCTAGATCCAGTTGGGTAACGCAGGTGGGTGAGTCGGGTCCCGACCGGATTATACTTCTGGACCGTTTTGAACAATTCAGGTCGGGATCCTGAGAGCGACGGGATATTACTCTTTCCGCACCGGTTTTAGTTACAGCACCGGCAACTTTGACCGGGAAAAAATCAATCGGGAAAGGACTTAAAAAAAAGATAGTGCGTGCTTTTGTTTTTCTAGGTTCGCCGGAGTAGTGGGAGACGGTCGCCGGAGTAGGGAGATCAGAGTGGTCGCCGGAGGTAGGAAGGGGTGGCCGGAGCATGAGGGGAGGTAGAGTGTGTGTGTGTGTGTGTGACGGGAGGAAGAGGATGGGGATATGAATTTACTTTTTTTTTGTTCCACCCCTTCTTTTTGGAATATGTCATTTATAACTCCTTCAAACTTAATCGCAATTCAAACTACCTAATTTCGTTAGTCACGTGCTTGGCACATGCTTTTTAACTTACTTTTTAACGAAACGAAATCCGTCAAAAAGGCCTTAACTGGCGAGTTTTAAAAACATCAAGACCCGGTTTGACAAAAATAACACATCGGGGTTCGCTTGGAAGGGTGGTATGGTACTTCAGGGTCTAAATTGTCATTAACCCTATATAATATTCCTTAATATGCCCCTGTAAGATGGACTACCGATAGGAGAGTCCAATCTAGAAAGTAATGAGATGAACCGGGTTGATGAAGCGAGTTGTGTTGACGTGATCCCGGATGTGGATGAAGTTGCCTCGATCTTTACATTTGTACAAGTTGGGTAAGGCTTTTACGTCGCCAGACGGGTACGGGCATTTACGTCGCAAGACGGGGTGAGGCTTTTACGTCGCGAGACGGGTACGGGCTTTTACGTCGCGAGACGGGGTGAGGCTTTTACGTCGCGAGACGGGGTTGGGATTTTACGCTAGACGGGGGTAGGGCTTTTACGTCGCGAGACGGGGGTAGGGCTTTTACGTAGCGAGACGGGGTAGGGCTTTTACGTCGCGAGACGGGGTAAGGCTTTTAGGTCGCGAGACGAGGTTAGGGCTTTTACGTCGCGAGACGAGTTCGGGGAAGGGTGAGGGGTTAGGCGAGTTAGGATTCGGTTCGGCCGGGGCAGGTTGGAAAAAAATTTGAGGGCAGTAGGGAGACAGTTGGGACAGTTGGGTATTGGTTTAGGGAAAGATGGCTGGAAAAAAAAAAGACAAATTGGTTGAGGCGGAAGGGGTGGGGGGTTGTTTGGTTCGGGGAGTAAAATAGGGGCAAGGGCTGGTGGTGGTGATGTTCAAACGGGTTATTCGGCCCGGCCCGGCCCGCCTTTGGTTATGTCTGTGGGCTTGACCGGTCCGGCCCTCCCACAGATGGATAAAAGCCCGGCCCGGCCCGTCGTTTTATGTGTGGTCCGGCCCGTCCGTTTGGTCCGGACCGAAAGGTTTACGGGCCAAACGGATTTTGTCCTTTTTTTTTTTTTTTTTTTTTTAAATCAGAAAAACTTTTAAAAAATTATAAAAAAATAAAATGACTTAGACTTATTAAAATATATAATATAAATTAAAATACATATAAAAAGTGATTTAATATCTACTTTAATTTGTCTTTTATATTTAAATGGAGTTAGTTATTAAATTTAAGTTATTTGATAATAATTTTATTAAATTTTAAGGCATATAGTCTAGAATTGATTGAATTCTTCATTTAGGAAATAACAAAGTCTTAAAAAATTACAAAGTCATCTACATAATAAAGTCATCAAGATAAAAATCTTCAAAGTCTTTAAGATAAAAAAAAAAAAAAAGAAAAAAAAGAAGAAGGGCCAAACGGACACGGGCCAAACGGGCCAAGTGATCCGCGGGCTTTAGCCCGGCCCGTGCGTCATTTTCAATGTCCGGCCCATCCTTGTGTCCGCGCGGGCTTGGAGCGGGCTCAGTCCGTGGGCTGACGGGCTCGGACCAACGGGCCTCGGGCCGGCGAGCTTGACGGGCCTCCGTGGACTTCGGTCCATTTTGAACGTCACCAGCTGGTGGGTATAAAGGGTTTGGCCACTATGTGGAAGTATTTGCAAAACTAGGATGGTATGTTTGAGGAGAACAACAAAAGAAAAAAAAAGATTGTGTTTAGTGAAGGAACAACAAGTAAGAAGAAAGAGGATGAAACACAAACAGAGAAGAATAAAAAAGAAATTGAGACCTTTTTTTTTTTTTTTTTTTTTTTTTTGAAGAAAGCGAGATGAAGAAAAAAAAAGGGTTTTGTGGCCGGATTTTCTTGGTTTTCAGTGGTGGTAGGCGGAAGCTTTTGTGGTGGAGATAATATGAGGCGGCTTATAGGGTTTTGGCGGAGAAGTCCCATAATGGATCCTAGCTCTGATACCATGTCAAGGATTAGAGAAAGAGATAGTCGGAGCCAATCATACATGGAGAGAGATAATTGATATGAGAGACTCAAGTATTATTGATCATATGAGTAGGGTATTTATACAAGAATAACTTGCTCTACAAGCAATAGAACTTGCTCTCCATGTAATAGAACTTGATCTCCAAGTAATAGAACTTGATCTCCAAGCAATTCTAGAGTCCTAATCTAATTAGGAAAGCTAATACAAAAAGGAGACTAATGTTATAGAATAATCTAGCTTGATTTACAAGATACAATCTTTATGTTTGGTAACTTGATATTTACAATATATACTAGAAATATATAACATTCCTTAATAAGTCAAACTCGGCGGGACCAAGCTGGTATTCCTCATTGAGTTCGTTTAGTAATAATCTCTAAACGAAGCTTTGATGAACGCTGAAGACGGGCTTACCTCATATCGGTTTTACCGAGCTAACAATGGGATACAAACGAACTGAGCCATTGATAGAGTTGAGCTGGGCTTTCCGACATGATGGGCCTTGGTTGGCTGAATGGGTTAAGAACCGAACAAGCATTATAACCGTTCTCGGGGGGTATTTTTTTGAAAGATATGTTCAACAAATCTTGAGTGTCAACTATTGGGATTGTTTTTTTTTTGAAGGATCAACTATTGAGATTGTTAATTTATTCAAAGAAATGTGTGAGACTTTTAGTTTGGAGTCTGGACCAAAATCTTTCTTACACCGTGATAGACGTTTGAATTTTTATTTTTTGAAAGTCGACACGATACGTTGATTACACATACCGTACATTATTGATAGTTAGGGGCACAAAACAAAATCACAAAATTTTGCTTACACAGTAAGTTGACGATATTTTATTTGTTACATCGATAGTGAACCCGTTATAATTTAATTAAAAACACCAATAAAATTATTACTACTAATTTTGTGAGCCAAAAAAGTAACTTTGGTGACTTTTTTGTCCCATGGTATTGTTCTTACTTAAATCTAATTAGCCGCATTTCCGTTTCACAGTTATTACAAACCCGTCTTCTTCAATTCAACTACACTCCTCTCTGAAATCCCCTGTCTACTTCAATTTCAATGGCAATTTTCCATGAAAGATACATTTACATGAACTATTTATTCATTACTATGATTCAGAAACCCTAGAAAAAGTTCCCCCTAAAAAATGGTGTTCAAAGGCAGATTCTTCTCTTCGAAGAAGTCGTCGGATACTTCCAGTCCTGATGGATCTAACAGTAATAGTAGTCCTCGACCCCTCGCTTCTAATTCTAGTTCTCCGATCAAATCTGAGAAGAAGAAGGTGAAGTCTTCGTCTTCCCCTTTCTCCGGCGCTGCCGCCGCCGCCGATGATCAACCCATTTTAGGTTCTAGTCTTAGTGGACTGAGTTCTTCGTGTCGTCAAGCTCAAGTCAAAGATGGTCCGAAATCAGTGCCGCAGCAGAAAAAGGATTTGAAAGGTAAGGAGAGTAAGATTACTCATAATCCAAGTCCGGTTACTCCGGTAGGGAAGCCTAGTCTGGGAACGTCGCCGTCTAAGTCGCAGAAAGGTAAGGCTGTGGAAGTTCCTCCGCCTACGTCGGTTTCTCCGATTGTGGCGTCTTCGCTCGGGTTGAAAGGGATTAAAACGAGATCAGGGCCATTGCCACAGGAGAGCTTCTTTGGATTTGGGAGAGATAAAGTACCTGCACTTGGTGCCAGTAACCTCTCGAAACATGGAGGAGGCGATTCTGCTTTTTCGAGTGGTTTGTCGAAGAAGAAAGAGGGATTTGTTGATCAGAAAAGAATGTGTTCTATTGAAAATGTTGCTAGTCTTGGGGGTTGGATAGACAATGGAAGCAATTATGACAGTATGTCGCCTGAGAGTGCACCGTCGAGAGATCAGAGTCCTCAGGTTCAGCCTCGTTCTCGACTCGACAATGGCGAGTCCTCGTCGGAAGCTGGTATAGTTCCCTATCACGTTATATATTTGTATGGCTGCATATGCATTGAAATGCTATATGGACTATTTTCCGTTTCTATAAAGTTCTTATCAAATGTTGGCTGATGCACTATGGGAATTGGTAGTAACTTTCATGTAGACTAGGTAAAAAGGTACTCTTATTAAGCTCTTAAACTTTTTGTCCGGTTTAATTATGGATGCCTTTTTTAGTGCCAAGGTTTAGCCATATGAAACCGAAGTGTTATCAGTGTTGACTAATGCACTATGGGGCAGTAACACTTATGTAGATTAGGTCTAAGTGTGAGGAGTTCATTGTATACCAATGTGGCATGGTGCATACCTCATGAAAAACCGCGGAGTACCATTTTTCCAAGAGCAAGTTTGACAGTTATATTGTTTATTTGTTAGCGTTGGACTTTTAAGTATCATTAGTATTTCATGGATATTTGTAAGCATTGACTTTCAAATTTCTATAGGGTTGCGTTAACGCTCTTTCTCCGCGATTCAATTTATGGTAGGGAATACATTAGCAAGTTGAATACCGACCGTAGACTTACTATAGGTGATTAAAACCCCAACGAATAAATATTGGCAATTAGGTTGCTACTATTATTTATTTAGGAAGTTCTTATATATGCATACTATTAGAAAGTTCCTCTATTCCATTAGGGGACATGTGTATTCCTTTCTTGGCCATCCCATTAACGAGTGCCATTTCCTTTTAATGAAAGTGTTAACAAGTTGACTATATTAACCTTCATTTTCCTGCATACATTGATTTCAAATATTATCATCAGTTTGAATTCAAATGTTTCGCGAGTGCAACCTAGAAAATTTGTCTCTTTTTTGTGTGTGTTTCATTGTGTGTTTTTCTTCTATTGTAATACTCACTCCGGTCTAAAATAGTTGTCGCTTTAAGACTATTCACAAGTTTTAAGAAAATCAATTGTTACTACAGCTTAATAAGCAAAGTATCAAATATACCCTTATTAATTACCTATCTCACCTACATTACATCTCACAATTAAACAACTAATAAAGTGCAACAATTTCCAATGTAAGGGTAGAAGTGTAATTCAATTGCCTTTTACCTTGAAGTGACAAAAAATTGGTTCAAAAGTGAGGAATATTTTGGACCGGATGGAGTATTATGTTTTGATTGGTTCAGCCACTACGTTTCATATTTAGGGTATTTTCTTGGGGAATCGGTAATGTAGAATGTTCTATTAATTGCATACATAGTTATTATATAAATACTTAGAAAACTGTCATGGAAAAATGATACTCCCTCCGTCCCCGGGTAAGAGCCCTACCTTGATTTTGCATGCTTATTAAGAAAACAATAAGAAATGAGTAAACATTTTAAGTGGTTGAGGACATAGTTGTCCAAAACACTATTCGTAATCCAAGTGGGTGAAAAATATGTTAGTTAAATAGTGTTTTTTTTGTACTTACAATGGCATTAGAAGGATTAAGTTGTCCAAAACACTATTCATCATTTTCCATTTTAGGAAAGGGACTCTTACTCTTGGACGTACCAAAAAGGAAAGTATGACTTTTACGCTGTGATGGAGGGAGTATATTGTTATATATAATTCACCATCAAGTCACTCATTACACCCTGGATGAGTGAATTTACCGTTGTTTATTTGATCCATCCTTCATGTTTAGTGAAAACCGACTCCAGTTGAATTTAAGTTACTTACTCATTTGAAAGCTTAAAACTGTTATATGGATACTCTAACTATTTTTATTATACCTTAACACTCCCCTACATGTGTGACCCACCCGCACACCACATCAAGGCATCACAAATAAAACATGGTGCCATTATGTGCACTCACAATACTTCGGGTAACATTTGAAATGCAAGTGGGATGACTTGAACACAAGACCTTACCGAACCTAAGCTTTGATACCATGTCACCTTACTTTGGAAAGCTTTGAATTATCTTAATGAAAATTTAAAAATTGTTATTGATAGTATTTATAATGGTGTATTAATAACAAGTTATATAATTTTATTAGGATAACTAAATCAACATAAATTTATTGCTCAAAGTTTCTTCGTACTAACGTACAAAACGGTGAGATTTATTCCGGGACAGAGGGAGTATTTGATCGGGACTCAACTATAAATATCAAGCCTAATAGAAAGTGTTGAGAAAGCTACTGGTTATCCAATTCATTGTAGATTGTGCTAGGGAGGAGAATGGAGAACGGCACAGCAGAAGCAAAAGTTCCCTGTCATTTTCTTTCTTCGATATTGAATTTTTTAATATTCCTTTGATGCATCAATATATTTCTTAGATGTTTTTGGAAGTGGAATAGGACATTATAAACCTGTCATAACTCGGCTCTTTACGCGAGTTTACCAGTCACCAAAATCATCTGAATTGTGGCTCTAAATTGCTTGATGAATTGGCTAAGTATTTAT
The DNA here is from genome assembly GCA_026119855.1 of Campanula takesimana. Classification (NCBI taxonomy): domain Eukaryota; kingdom Viridiplantae; phylum Streptophyta; class Magnoliopsida; order Asterales; family Campanulaceae; genus Campanula; species Campanula takesimana. The sequence continues at coordinate 1,295,159 of JAOWBW010000323.1, forward strand.
ATCTATGTTTTACTTAGTTACTCAAACAGGTCACCGGAGTTCATGGAGTCATTCTGGACGTTTGAGGAGTTCAGATGTTTGTACTCCAGATGTTAAGGTAAAGTGTTACAGTTACTAGTCCCTTGATCCAAAATTATGTGTTCCCTATGTTGTTCAGGAATGTCCCAAATAAGTGTCCCTTTCCCTTTCTGGATTTTAAAAAAAAATGAGTTGTCTATAATGCTTGACCTCTGTTGAATTGATGACCATGGCGTCATGTTCTTACTAGTTTATATTTGCTGGTGATGTTGATGATGGATCATTCTGATTGTAAGGTTTTGTATCATATAATTTATGAGTTTATATCTTGAAAATGGTTATTTTTTCTCTAGACATCATATGACTGTGAAAACCCGAAGGAATCTGAATCACCCCGTTTCCAAGCTATACTCCGGGTTACTAGCGCACCTAGGAAAAGATTTCCAGCTGACATCAAAAGTTTCTCACATGAATTGAATTCTAAAGGTGTGCGGCCTTATCCATTTTGGAAGCCTCGAGGCCTGAATAACTTGGAGGTACTCAATTTTTTCTCTCCATTTACGTTTATTTCAGGCGGTATTTGGTCCTTGTAAGAGTCTAATTTCTCTACCGTCTTTCACATGAACAGGAGGTTTTGGTCATGATCCGGGCAAAATTCGACAAAGCAAAGGAAGAAGTAGATTCTGATCTGCATATATACGCTGCAGATCTGTTAAGTATACTAGAAAAGAATGCAGAAAGTCATCCAGAATGGCAGGAAACTCTGGAGGACCTTCTGGTCTTGGCTCGTAGGTGCAATATGACATCACCTGGAGAGTTTTGGCTACAGTGTGAAGGCATTGTTCAAGAATTGGATGATAGACGCCAGGAGCTTCCAATGGGCATTCTGAAGCAGCTTCATACTCGAATGCTTTTCATTCTCACGAGGTGTACAAGATTGCTACAGTTCCACAAGGAAAGTGGGCTGGCAGAAGACGAGCTTGTTCTTCAGCTCCGCCAATCACTACATGCTGCTGATAAACGTATTCCTCCAAGCATTGGAAGAGATGTTAAAAGTTCGAGTGTTGCTAAGGCCCCAAGACCAGGTTCAACAAGAAAATTTTACAGTCAGGAGCAGCATAGAGCCCGTGGCATGGAATGGAAGAAAGACCACGTTATCCCACCCGAGAATCTTCAGACTCCACCTCCTGTCGAAATAACAAAGACTTTAGACTCTCCTTCTGGAAGAGACCGGATGGCTTCTTGGAAGAGGTTCCCTTCTCCTGGAAAACCCAAAGAAGCTTCTCCTGTGAAGGAGCAGAGTGATGGAAAGGTGGAATCTTCAAAGTCACTAAACTTGAGAAAAGAAATTTCTGATACGGATATGACTACTGCCAAGCCTCCAGAGCTTCCTGTTAAAGACTTGCATTCACATCCTTCAAGTCCTTATAAGCATCATCACAAAGTCTCATGGGGTTACTGGGGAGACCAGCCAAACATTTCTGATGGAAGTTCAATTGTTTGCCGCATATGTGAGGAGGATGTCCCTACATTACGTTTGGAAGATCATTCCAGAATCTGTGCAATTGCTGATCGATGTGATCAAAAAGGTCTACGTGTCGATGAGCGCCTTGTCAGGATAGCTGAAATACTTGAGAAGTTGATGGAGTCATTTTCTCCCAAGGATTTTCAACAAGCTGTTGCAAGCCCAGATGGTGCTAAAGTATTAAACTCCAGTGTTACTGAAGAATCCGATCTCCAGTCTCCCATACTTAGTGACTGGTCTCGTAGAGGCTCTGAAGATATGCTTGACTGTTTCACTGAAGCGGATAACTCTGTTGTCATGGACGACCTTAAAGGTTTGCCATCCATGTCATGTAGAACTCGTTTTGGCCCCAAGTCTGATCAGGGAATGGCAACGTCTTCTGCTGGTAGCATGACTCCTAGGTCACCGTTGTTGACACCAAGGAACGAGATAGACATACTATTGGCAGGAAAGGGCGCTTACTCAGAAATTGATGATCTTCCCCTTGTAAGTCCAATCAAAATCTAGTTAATGTTCTCTTTTTGAGTAGTTTTTGATAACTATGCGTTTAACATTAAATTGCAGTATGTTATGGCTTTGCATTTATTGTTTTCCCCATTTTTTGATTTCAAGCCTTGTTTTAAAGTATATACAGTATAACAATATAACCTTCAACCGGTAAGAAGTAAGGACGAAATAATAACGTAGATAACAATATAACAATACGACGCTATAATCTAAATCAATGCATAGCTTATATAATCCATAATGCCACACCATTTCCCAATAAAGCTGGAGGAAACTTACCTGGGTTCCTTATCCCCAGGCATCAGTCGCAATATAGTATCTCTCCAATTTATAAACCCCCTCTCCAAATTGTCCTTAACGCTCCTCCACTATCCGCTACACAAGGAATCCTAATTGAGGATAGAAGTTTGCTGGCTTGATTGAAGTCATGAAGCTCGAAAATAGCATAAGAACCTGTAGCTACTTGGGTCATCCTACAGAGGAGGCCTATTATCAATTGACTAGCTAATAATTTTGCTTCTGATTTTCTAAATTTGGGTAAATTATCAACCGAAAAAAGTGGTAAGTGTAAGACTCATTTCTAGATCCTCTTATATGGTCAACGTAGAATAGCCCTATTGCCAAAATGAATCTCAACGGGATTACTGAGATTGTAAACTTACATGCGTACGCTCATCACAATATTTGATTCACTCCACAAACCTACAAACCCTAATTTACTAGAAACCTAAAAAAGTGGTAAGGGTAAATTATCAACCGAAAAAAGTGGTAAGTGTAAGACTCATTTCCAGATCCTCTTATATGGTCAACGTAGAATAGCCCTATTGCCAAAATGAATCTTAACGGGATTACTGAGATTGTAAACTTACATGCGTACGCTCATCACAATATTTGATTCACTCCACAAACATACAAACCCTAATTTACTAGAAACCTAAAAACTATCTCCCTCCATCTCTTCCCTCTCTGCATCTTTGCATCTCCATATCTCTACTGCTTTCTCCTCCATCCCTCCGCTCCTCTCTCCTCTCCTCTCCTCTCTCTCTCTCTCTCTCATTCATATCCCTCTCCGCCTCTATGTTCGTTTCTTTTGATATACTTTGCTTCTGCATCAACTTCCCCCTTTCACTTGCATGGCTTGCTTGATTGAAGATAGGAGGGCACTCTACGTAACTGTGAGTGTGATTTATCAATGGATGGAGGAATCGCTTGAATCTTAGGCTTGATGTAGGAGGGATATTGATTTCAGCGTAGATGTTGGAGGGTGGGTGATATTGATTCAGCATAGATGTTGAAGAGGAGGGATGTTGATTAGGGGTAGAGCAGCATAGGCAAATTAATGGGATTGTCAGTTGTGTTTTCTTGAGAGAAAGAGAGGGAGAGACTTTTTGTTTGTTGTTTTGGTCTGAACGAAGTGGCGACAGTAGTGTGTTTGGTGATGGTGGCATCCAGTGGTTGTGTTGTTGGCGGCAACGCGTTTTGTTGTTGTTGTATTGGTGTTGCTTGGTGTTGTTTGGTGAAGGCCGCATGATGGATATGGGGAACGGAGAATTTACATTTGGGCTCCGTTTGTTTCGCGAAAAATAACTTCCGGAAAACGATTTCTTGAAAAATGTTTTCTGGAAAACGATTTCTTGAAAAATGTTTTCCGGAAAATGTAATTTCCACTGTTTGGTGAATTTTAAGAAAATGCTTTCTGATTTTTTTTTTAGATACATTAATTTTGATCACCTAGAGTATATATTAAAAAGAAATAATCAATAAATTAGTCATTATATCCAATTTCAATTATAAAGTAATGAAAATGTAGTTTTATAATTATAATGGACTAAAGTTAATAATTTAACATATTGCAAAAATATTCATAAAAAATATATATATTCATAGACATTTTTTAATTAACTGAGTATATTTAAAATAATAATTTTCGTAAAACAAAAATTAGAGTTAAAACAACAATTGAAGTGTTAGCATTTTCCGGAAAACGTTTTCCTTAGGAGGAGGTAAGGAAAACGTTTTCCTTAGGAACGGAGGAAAAACATTTTCCCCATTTTCCGGTGTTTAACAAACACCGGAAAATGGGGAAAATGTTTTCCGGAAGATGTTTTCCTCCAAACAAACGGAGCCTTGTTCTTAAAGAGGTGGAAGAGGGAGGGTAACTTCATCATTTCAACTATTAATCATTGTCATTTTTGTTCTTGAACTTTTTCAACAATGTTAGATTTTACCTTTAGATGGGTCCCAAATGAGGCTAATTCTCATTTTTTTTTTGTAAGACCATATGGAGCCACCCAAATCTTTTTCACTGTTTACCCTCAAATATTTGTGCAACCTTTTCCATGATGCAGACAATGTGACTTCCGTTATCTTCTTAGGATTAGTGTGTACAGTTATAACCATACTTGCGAAGAGACAGTTTTTGTAACTTTTTCATTCAACTTAGATATTCAATGTTGAGTTTCATGTGTTAAAGCTCCTCATTGATGATGTAGATGAATGACCTTGCTGATATTGCACGATGTGCTGGGAATATGCCATTAGATGATGACCGTGCTTTGCAATACTTGCTAGCTTGTCTTGAAGACTTGGGGGGTATCATTGAACGCAGAAAGTTGGATGCACTAACTGTAGAAACATTTGGTGCTCGCATTGAGAAACTTATCAGGTTAGTTCCTGCTTGCTTTGGTTAGACTTCAACTTGAATTTTTAAACTAAAAGTGTCACTATCACCTTTTTTCCTCAGGAGGAACGGAAAAAAAAATTGAGCTGCCACTAACTTTGCATGTCATTCCTTTAATTTGTGTTCCACTATGATTACTTTGAAAAGTTGACATCATATGACGTATGGAGAGTGCATATTTATATGAAAATCATAGTTGTGTCTTGAAACTTCAATTATATGTTGTGTCTTGAAACTTCAATTATATACAAAACACTCCCCCGTGCCAAAGATAGTTGTCCCATTTGACTGGTCAAACTTTTTGATAATGATGCTTTATTTGTACATTCTTGAAGTCACACTATTAGTATTACCTATTTTAGAAATAGGACTATTTTTTGGACAAACCAAAGAGGAAAGTGGGACTACTTTTTTGGGATGGAGGAATTATGAATGAAAGCGTTTACTGGAAACTTTTAACTTGGCCACAGGTAAATGAAGAGGAAATTAACATGCATTTGAAATTAATATGCATTTGCTATGTACCTTATAATAATATTTGAAACTTCAGGGAGAAGTATATGCAGCTGTTTGAACTGGTTGATGAAGACAAAGCTGATCTTACAAGTACCATAATTGATGAAGATGCTCCATTAGATGATGACGTTGTACGCAGCTTGAGAACTAGTCCTGTACATTCTGGGAAGGACCGTACCTCTATAGATGACTTTGAGATTATTAAACCCATCAGTCGTGGAGCATTTGGTCGGGTGTTCTTGGCGAAAAAGAGAACAACAGGGGATCTTTTTGCCATAAAGGTACCTTTAAAGTCTTGTCTCTGATGTTATAGCATTTGTTTTTGTGCTCTTTTACTAAAATCTGTATTTATTAACTATAGCTTTTATAAGCTGCATATCTTGTGTGCCCGTGTTTGTGTTTGTGAAGGTGCCATAGGTTCCACCATGTTACATATCTTTTGTTCGTCAAAAGTGCGATGGAATATTAATACTCAATTCTTGATTTCTGACCAGTTTGGAATGAATTAGCCTTAGTTAATTAACAAATGTTGTTACTGTATGGTCTGATGCAAGCAGATGCTGTTACTCTATACAAAATCGGATATGTCGTATTCCAAAAAATTAAGGGAGAGGCTATCTCCACTACATTATTTGGTAATCCACTACATTCAATAAAACTACCTAATGACTTGACATATTTGCCCTTAAATTAATCTAAACAAGATTCATTTTCCAAAGTTACCTATTTAATTTGGTACGTTTTCTTTCTTTTTATTTATTTATTTTACTTCCCAAATCACATCCCTGATTTTGCTTAAACATTTAAATGCCTTTATATACTATACTATCAAGTGTTTTGACTTAAATTAATGTATTTAATAATTATATATAAGAATTATATTCTCATAGTAGAAAAACATTATATCTTCCGGTTAAAGAAATTGAGTGAATTTCTTACTGTGGATAAGAAAATACTTTTTTTTTCTAAACAAAATTGTATTAACCAATAGTAGTTATAGTATAGCCTTATTTATATGCATAAAAATTCTATCAAAAAATAAACAAGTTCATTTATAATTGAAGATTATTTATCTGTCTTATAATTAATATAATTTTTTTTATTAATTTGATATATCTTTGAACATATATCTTTAAAGTGTTAAACTTTATGAAATTTAAAAATTCTTAATGATGCTCCACTGAAAATATTTTCAATAACAATTTTTTAATTAGAAATTAGAAATTATTAACTTTTTCATCAAGTTTGAATCAAGTTGACAAAAAAATAATACTACCTCTGTCCCTAAATGAATGTCCAAATTTCATTCAAGGGACATAACTTTTTGTACAATTTGGTGACAAAATTCATATATAATCTTGTAGTCCTCTTTACGAACATTTAGTTTTTGCAAGTATAAAGAGACCGGTGAAAAAAATTTCGAAAAAAAAAAAAAACATTTAGGGACAAAGTTATGATCAAAATTGACACTCATTTTGGGATTCCTGAAAATGGACACTCATTTAGGGATAGAGGGAGTAATAAGGTGCAACATTAATATCTCTTAAGATGTGATTTGGAAAGTCAAAAAAAATAGAAAAGAAAAAGGAAACGCACAAAAATTAGGTAACTATGCAAAATGGGTCTACAAGATTAAGAGGGGTTTTAAGGGAAAATATGTCAAATCAATGAATTGTATTAATTAATGTAGTGGAAATAGCCCCTCCCAAAATTAAAAACAATTTTTGATAAAAATGTGCATGAGGTGTTTATTTGATACATAAAATCTACTTCTTTGAGGTGTCCCTATGTTATACATGATACATCTATAAATAGCTGCTTCATGTCATCCAGCTACCAATTTTTAACTGCATTGTGTCCTTGGAGTTTTCTTACTGCGATCATAGCTCTTTTTACAGTACTCGTCTAGCAAAAGATTCACCCCAGTGCTAAGTGGCTGCTTGACATCAGTCAACTGAAAGTTCTTTACTGCCTTGTGTTGTGGAAGCTCGTATACTGTGCAATGGAGTTCTTTTCCCCCCACATTACGTGTTAGCTAACGTTTCACCAAATAATGTTATAGGCTCTCTATATAGAAAATCCAAGATATTCAACTTTATTTTATTGTTCATTTATTCTCTTTTTTCTTATGTATTTTTATACTGATTTCTCCTCCATACCCTGCGTCTTTATATTTCAGTTATGGCCATGAAATGGGCATTTTGGATTAGACTCGCAGATTTCTGGCTGTTTGCTCAACCATTTCTAATTGAATATTCTTGATGACTAGGACTGATTCCTTTTTACTGCTCAGGCTTTGATGCTCTTGGAAGATTTAACAAGCGTGTGCTTATTTTTAGAGAACTTACGCTTGCAATGAATATATATTTTTTAAATAAGAGTATCTGAACTATTGGCACATTGCAATATGCAGTAAAGATCATGATAATTGTACATGCATCAAGTATCTAATTTTATAGAGCTTCATTTTTGTTTGTCCAGGTTCTTAAAAAGGCAGACATGATTCGAAAGAATGCTGTTGAGAGTATTTTGGCAGAGCGTGATATTTTAATTTCAGTTCGGAATCCTTTTGTGGTGAGCAGGTCTAGCTGGCAACATCTGTGATGCTTTGAAGTATTTTCTCATTCTAACTTGAATGGCAACCTATTTCCAGGTCCGCTTCTTCTACTCGTTTACTTGCCGGGAAAACTTGTATCTTGTTATGGAGTACTTGAATGGTGGAGATCTTTATTCGTTGTTGAGAAATCTAGGCTGCTTAGATGAGGATGTTGCTCGTGTATATATTGCGGAAGTGGTATGTTAGTTCTTTGGTGGAACCTCAATTATTGACATATTTTCAACACTAATATGAACTATAAGCAGGTTCTTGCTTTGGAATACCTACATTCTCTTCGTGTGGTTCACCGTGACCTGAAGCCAGACAATTTGCTGATTGCTCATGATGGCCATATTAAGGTACCAGTTATTTATTGTTTTGGATTTTTTGCTTTCTTTTTGATATGAAATTCATTGAGTTGGATTGTTCTATTTGCTTTGAGGCATGGACCTTGAGTAAATTAGTATTGACAACTCAAGCTGATCGATGTCTTAGGTTAATTGTGTAATTGTTAATTGCAGATGGTTGGAATATTATTTAAGTAAATGTTTCTTTATAGGTTAATTTATAGTTACATATTATTAGTAGGATTGCAAGGGTATAGCATCAGACAGGCTAAATAATGCGACCTACGGTGAACGCAACGCGACCTTGATCAAAGAACCAAGGATCATTCAAATCCAATTACAAAAGAGATGGAACCTCAAACCTAATTCCAAAATAGACTTGAAGTTGGTATATCAATAAATGAATGTAATATGAATCCTTGACCCATTGAATAAAAATTTGTGAACCTCAATATGATGATGAAGGCGCCACAAACATGTGAAGTTTACGTATTATAGGTTGGATTATGATTGCCACAAGTATCTATACTTGATAAGATCTAATGTTCACTGAGAGCTCACAAAGAACTCACACTGAGAAAGCACCCTATTTCATTCATAGTTTATTAAAAATTGCTACAAAAATTATAACCAAGAAGCTTACATACTTAAGTTGAACTATTCTAATTTTGTAACCTCCACCTAGAAAAATAAATTCTTTGTCCCAATTTAAGGTTCCTACTTTCTCTTTCGGTACGTCCTATAATGAGGTTCACACTTTGCTTTATTTCTAAAATGACAAATTATGAATTGTGTTTCCGGACAAATATGTCCTTAAGTTCGTAGAATTACAAAATAACCCAATGCTAGTGCATGAATAGTGTTTATGAATAATGTTTTGGACAAATATGCCCTCATGAAATTTATATCGTTTAGTCATATTTTGTGCCTCGTGGACTGATTTGATAGTTGTGATCAGAAATGATGTTTGATGTGATTTCTGTCCTTGTCTATCCTTCCTGTCTTCATTTTGTTTCTCGAAAGGTCGCAACGCAACCATCTTACTTCACATTGCACTATTGTTCATCTATGTAAAACAGCAGGAGACAACGATTCCGCTAGGGTCAAATTTTATAATATTTGCATGCATATTTGCTCATTTAAGTTCATTCTATATCACTTTTCCTATAGCCATCTTTGTGATTAACCCTGCAACTTCTTATTGTTTGAGCAGTTGACAGACTTTGGGCTTTCAAAGGTTGGTCTCATCGACAGTACAGATGATTTATCTGGTCCGGCGGTAATTGGGGCATCATTGCTGGGAGATGAAGAATCTCAATTATCTGTATCTGAGCATCAGCAAGAAAGGCGCAAGAAACGCTCTGCTGTGGGTACACCTGATTATTTGGCACCTGAAATTCTCTTGGGAACTGGACATGGTTCGTGGAGACGGTGCTATCTATCTTTTCTTTCATTAATAGTACGGAATATTTCAGAATGCTTATCTTTTAAGTTTAAACAGATGTTTATTTTTTGTTTCTTTATACTTGGGAAAGATTTCAACTGAAACCATATCTGGTCGTTTATCTACTTTAAATTGTTGTTGAAGCCTGAGGGGGAAAACTGAAAGAATTCTTGATTCAATTATAGTGATGTTTCTAAAATTAATACTCCCTCCGTCCCATTTTAAGAGTCAAAAAATGGGTGGGTTCAAAAATTAAGCAAAATGTGATGTGTTGTGAGTGTTGATGGTTGGGTAGGAGAGAGAAAATGGGGTAGAGAAGAGTTAGTGGATGATTGTTGTGAGTATGACATGTAGGACCCACTTTCCATTTTAGGATTTTGACTCTTAAAATGGGAAGCCCTTTTAGGAATTTTTTGACTCTTAAAATGGGACGGATGGAGTATGCAGCAATCAATTGTCTGTAAAGGCTGCATGGCCTCAAATTAATTGCTCATATGCTAGAGCAATATGCATTTTCATATATTGCTATCTTTTTTCAGCGGTCTTCACCATTATTATTTGTTTCCCAACCATCTCATGGTGAATCTACATACCAATGGATAACGACAGGGATCCCATTTTCCCATCGGAATCTTAGTGGCAAGCTCGTCTTTTGATTAAATTCTGGCCCCGGTGGTTACGTCATTGATTTGTAATAAAATAACGTGCTTTGTCACATAGCTTCGTATGGAAAATTGAGATTCCGTTTACTGCTGTAAATCACACGTGTGAACTGGAAGTGTCAAAAAATCATGTATAAGTGTGAAAGTGATAATTTACTTCAATACTATTTACTACTACCTCCGTCCCAAAATGAATGGCCAAAAATATTTCAAATTTTCTCTTGATAAAGAAGAATAATTTTTTTATTTTTTTTTGGACATTCATTTTGGGACAGTGGGAGTAGTAGTTTATCTCCTACTTTCCTGTCTACATCATCTGTCTTCTTGTTCTCTCCCAGTTATACCTATCTCTTGCAATAAGGCTACACAAATCAGATTTTTCAAAATCCATATTACCAGTTGAAAGGTCCATAATTGAGCTTCTTTATCATCATTTTTTCAGTGTACATTTTATATTCTTAAATTCTGATCATCATCATTAACGGATCATATGGTTGAACATTGTTATGGTCTGCTTAAAAGTTTTATTTGTGCTTATCTCCCTTATCTTGTATGTAGTCGTGAATGATTGTGGTGGTTTTCTGGTAGTTTCTATCAAGTTTGATCTCTCCATCTTGAAAGTAAATAAATGTTTCTTCCTCGAGTAATATAATAACTCTTCAATATGCCATTTTTTAGGCACTTCTGCGGATTGGTGGTCTGTTGGAGTCATTTTATTTGAGCTGATTGTTGGCATTCCTCCATTCAACGCGGAGCATCCTCAGGTTGCTTCTTGTATTCATACTTTCTGGTGATCAGGCTGATTCTTAATTTTATTTCTCTCTCTCTCTCTCTCTCTCTATATATATATATATATATATATATAGATCAATCTCTCTCTCTCTCTCTCTCTCTATATATATATATATATATATGTATGTATATATGTGTATATATATATACTCCCTCCGTTCTAAGGAAGTTGCAATATATATATATATATATATATATATATATATATATATATATATATGTATGTATGTATATATGTGTATATATATATACTCCCTCCGTTCCAAGGAAGTTGCAACATTTTGCCATTTAGGGTATTTCACAAAAGTTGCAACAATCCAAAAATGGAAGCTTTTTATTACTTTTATAATCCTCCACTCATTCTCTCTCTCTTCCTCCCAACCACTCATTATTCTCCACTCATTCTCTTTCCACCCCCACTAATTCTCTCTCTTCCTCTCTACCTTTCATTCTTAATATAATATTATATCCTTAATTTCCCAACTCCAAAGTAAATGTTTCAACTTTTCTGGAACGGAGGGAGTATATGTATTTGTGCTAGTGGATCGCTCAAATCACCTGATCTGATTGGTATGGTCTTCCTTTGATGTATAGTTCAAGGATGTGTAAACTTAACGCACATCTTTGTTGGATACTCTTCTTATGATGTTTGCATTTCATACATGCAAATGATGCAATAGAAAGCTACTTAATTTCCCTTAATTTTTACGATGTGTGTATTTGAAGATATAATAATATGTATAATGGCTTAAGAACGGTAATTGGTGTGTTGACTTTGTCTCTATCTATGCACCTGCCAGAGTTACATTTTATGTTTTCCATTTTCATCACAATTTTATGTTTCATTTTCATCACAAGTATCAGAAATTGTATTTCATGATCATCCATCTTGATTTTGTCTCTACCTATACTACTGCTAGAGTTACGTTACATGCATTCAAATTTCCTTCCAGTTGTTTTAAATCTTCTGTTTTCCAAACCTTCTACGTCTAACTCATCGTTTCCCCTATTCTTTGTCTCGTCAATCAGAACCATGTGATTAGCAAATAATATGCACCATGGTATACCATCTTGTATGTGTTCAATTCATACATCACTTAGGTGAAACACGATGACTTAGAGGCGAACCCTGGGTGTATAGGACTCACAAGCCTCCTGCTGTAGATTTAGCTACTCTTGTAGCTACACCGTACATAATTATTTGTAGGATCATCATACACATTTTTTATCCTTCACTTTAACCTACTTCTATAAGTCATAAATCCACATGTAAATCCCTCTTTTCTCTCTATCTCTCCATCAATCTTCTTGATTAGTAGATAGCTTCCACTGTGTTTCTGGAACATATTTTGGGAAATCCTACTTCTGTAATATTGTTGTGTAACACACTTCGCTATGACCCCATTTTATAGGCATTGATCCTTCCCTAATGTTTCCATTCATATCTTCTGATTCTTTAAATGATTTTTTTTCGTGGTTTTTCATTTTGTTTTGGTAGTATATATCTATTTATTTATCTGTTATTGTTTTTCTCTCAGACAATATTTGATAATATTCTTAACCGTAATATACCCTGGCCTGGGGTTCCTGAAGAAATGAGCGCAGAAGCACAAGATTTAATTGATCAGTAAGAGAAGCTTCTTAACTTTTATCTTACTGCTCTCTTTATGTGATAATGCATGCTAGTGAAATTCAAACATGAGTTTGTTTGCCATTTACTGCTTTACCCTTGTGCTTTCTGTTGTGTATATGTGCATATATATTACAGGCAAAAGAAATATATCAGCCATATCCTTATTTGCCTGATCCAACTAAATCAACTATAACCTACTGAAAATAGCTCTCTTCATCTCGTTAAATGGGCTGTCTTACAACCCCCCCCCCTTTTTTTTTTGCTTTATCTAATGACTGTTGCTGTTGTGAGTGTCACAAGAGTGGGCAAAATAGAGTTGCTAGGTTTCGTTTGTGCGTTAATGCCCAAAAGTAAGAGCCCAAAAGTAAGATTGATGACCCTTCCATAAACATTATCTAGTTCAGAGGCCAAAAATATTACTCCCTCCGTCCCATAAAGATAGTCCCACTTTTTTAATTGTTTGTTTGAATGAACTTTGAGCAACAATTTAAGGTTAATTTAATTATCCTAATTAATATCTAAAACTTGTTGTTGATAGTATTAACAATGGTGTATCGATAACAAGTTTTAGATTTTCATTAGGATAGTTAAACTTACCTTAGATTATTGCTCAAAGTTCATTCAAACTAACAACTAAAAAAGTGGGACTATCTTTATAGAAAAGAGGTAGTATGTCTTATTTCCTTTAAGGATATTAAATCTCCTGTGCTTTTGGAACTTAATGTCACTCTCTGACTTCGTACCCGATAACGGATTTTTTAAGCTTTAGGTGATTATATATTCTGTAAGAACCAGCATTCAATTTTTTTAGCTATAATTATTAAAATTAGTGAAGTAACTGCAGCAGCAATTTTCGCAAATGCTACTCATTGGTGCTTACTGTTACAGTAGACATTTCCAAAGAAAAAATAGGATGAATTACGTTGCGGTGTAGCAAGTCAGTTTGTATTTCTTTTTTGCCTTCCGGTCATTTACCCTCTCTTCTTTTACTAAATTTTGAGGCTGTGCACAATCTTCAGGTTATTAACAGAAGATCCTAACCAGAGACTTGGTGCCAGGGGAGCAACAGAGGTAAGCTTGCTTCGGTAATTTAATTTGATATTGGTTCAATGTGTGATTATATTTCAATGGAATAATTTGATGCAAACTTTTATGCAGGTGAAGCAGCATCCATTCTTCAGAGATATTAACTGGGATACACTTGCTCGACAGAAGGTATGCCTGACTCTAATTTGTTTTAGATACATGCATCAAATACATTATTTAGATTTGAAGAACTTCAATTAGGTTTGCTCTTGTCCCAGGCTGCATTTGTTCCTGCCTCAGAGAGTGCACTGGACACGAGTTATTTCACTAGTCGCGTCACATGGAATTCTACAGATGAAAACATCTATGGAGCCAGTGAATTTGAGGATTCAAGTGACAGTGGTAGCTTGAGCGGTAGCAGCAGTTGCCTAAGCAATCGACATGATGAAGTGGTCAGTAGGCCTAAAACTCGGTTGGCTTGAATAATGATAGTTGACTTTGACTTTTATACATTTCAGTTGGGTGGTTGACTTGTTTTTTTGTTGGTTTTGGAAAACAGGTAGATGAATGTGCAGGTCTTGCAGAGTTTGAATCTGAAACTAATGTCAACTACTCCTTCAGCAATTTCTCGTTTAAGGTACATCATTTTTTATTGGCATTACAAATATTTCTGTAGGTATGTTTTATGTGATTAATGGAATGATTTCAAAACTTTGTTGGATATGCCTGTGGACAGAGAGATTATTTTCCATCTTTTTGCTTTTATCTGCTACTCCCTCTGTCTGAAAATGATCTCATTTTTTTTTTTTTTTCACTACGAATGGACTTAGAGCAATAATTATAAGCTGATTTAATTTACTAATGAAATTCTATAACTTGTAATTGATAACCATCAACAATATTATCAATAACAAGTTTTAGAATTTAATTAGTATAATTAACTCAACCTAAAATTATTGCTCAAAGTTCGTCGTAGCAATAACAAAAAGAGTGGGAAGAACATTTTGGGACAGAGGGAGTATTAGGGTCCTCATTGCTGATACATTTGACACTGTAAATTTAGCACCATACAACTGAAATAACTGTCAGTAGCCAAACCATGAAAATACCTCATGTTTTTTTGTTATTGCTGTCCAACTACTCTTGCTGTCGCCGTATATTTCACATAAAACCTGGCTTTTCATGATAAGCGATTCATGTGCTCATATATATGAAAGGAGGGACATTTATACCACGGGTTCCTCCCGATGAAGCTAAATAGGAAAATGAAATAAAATTAAACATGTGAAGCCGCGATTAATTCCCCTTCAGCAACTAATGAAAGTAAATTTGACTGGCTTAAAATTTGGTTATCATTGTGGGAGATTGGATGGACTTTGTATGAAAAAATGACAATCTTATGATGATTTGAGGTCGGCTAACATGAATCGCTGTATAGAATCGCCAATGAAAAAGTGAGATGTTAAAAAAAAAAAAAAAAAAAAAAAAAAAACTGAAATAAATGAAAAAAAAAAAAAAAAAAATAATATTAAAAAATATTATGAGAGATAAGAATATGTTCAAAAGAAGAAATAAGCGTGATGGAAAAAATTGGAAAGATTAATAGTAGTGTATGCTTGAGTCTTGACTATTATACGCTAAAATAATAGTACTACACATAATAACGTGACGTTATTTTCCATTACTATCAATCATGGTTCTAAAAAACGCTAGGCGCCGCACGGACGCCTAGTGCCTAGGCGGGGCCGAGAATTCAGAAATAACTATAATTTCCTAGACGGGGGTGTTTTAGAACACTGCTATCAATATTTAGTCTGGTTTTAATAGTCATGCAATTATTTTTATTTGGTATTTATTATTCCTCTTAGTGGTTGCCATGCAATTTCTTAACTATATTTGTTTGTGTGATTAGAATCTGTCTCAGCTTGCATCAATCAACTACGATTTGCTTACAAGGAAAGATGACCCACCATCAAATTCAAATGCATAGGAATAGTGAATAGTCTCTTGCATAAAATATGCAGCAGTTTTTGAATTACAAGTTTGGGGAGGACCAACTGCCTCGCCTTGTTTGTACACTATGCAAATGTATGGTTTTCTTTGTTACTCTTTTTCGTCTAATGTTTTCGTTCAATTTGTTACTTCCACACATCATCTGACATGATTTTTATTACCATCCTTTCAGAGTAAGAAGGAGCTTGAAGACAAAACGCCCCGGACGTGATTTTCTAATATGGAAATTTCTCCATTGTTGGGCGGGGTTGCCGTGTTACAATTGAGGGGTTAGCGTTGAGTTTACACAGCTTAATGCATCTTTTGTTTTACATTCCTCACCCATTGTGGGTGTTAATGGTCTTCTGCCCTTTGGTTTATACATACTTATTTATACATGTGGGCCCGACCCTTCTTCCCTTGACCTCATAGATAGTGATATACTCCGTCCCATTTATATTGGCCACTTTGACTTTTTTTGGTCTACTCAAGTGATCTTTTTTGACCAAACATTAATGTCAATTTAATCGTTCAAATGTAATTCTAAAAATTGTTATTGATAGATCATTAAGTTATTTATCAATAACAATTTTAGTATTTCATTGAGATGCTTAGATTGCCATTAATGTTTGATTAAATATTACTTGTATTGACAATATAAAAAAAAAGTGACCAATATAAATGGGACTGAGAGAGTATTTATTTATACATGTGGACCCGCCCTTCTTCCAGACCTCACGCATAGTGCGTGAGAGCTCTTGTTGTACCACCAGATTGCCCATTTATCTCACGCGGATGTGTTCTCTTCTATTAGATCTCCATGCTTTGCTTCCATCGTGTTTCGACATTTTTATGTTCCCATCATATCATGGATAACCATTTTGCCAGAGCAAGATTTCTCGTTGCCATTGTGTGTAATTTGCACCAAGTTTTGGTTGACGAAATGAGCATGCACATTCGCATCTGTTGTCCTACAGAGACGCTTCTACATCTGGGTGCAAGTACACCCCTTACTTTCTTACATTTAACGGAGGAAATTATTTTAGTACACATAGTGCACCCACTAATCAACAAACTTGTTTAGCATAGTGGCCAATAGTGGTGATGGGTTTCGAGTGCTTTGGTGGACATTGTATTTGTGCGCCCGTTTAGCAGAAAACATTTTGGATCTGCTATTGGTGCTACATAGTGGGTAGTTGGAGCAATGCTAAGGGCACAAAATAAGGTGGCGATTGATGCATTTAATGTCTTTGTGCTAATATGAAAGGATTTAGGGTCGGTCCGGTAGGTAAGTTTATCTAAGGTAAAATTATCATTTGATTCTCACATTCATCAATATGGGTCACACATTTGTGAAGTATCAAATTTAATTGTGTTATATTATTGTATAGTTCGACTGCATACGTCTCAAATTCAATAGGAATAGCATGGATATGACCACTTCTCTTTTTCATAATGGACGGCAGAGACAGCAGCAACAACATTTAACTACAACGATTCTCTGTCGAGTCGAGTCGAGTGATTTAGTTTTTTTACTATCATACAATTAGTGGGTGTATTATGTGTACTAAACCAATATCATCCTAAATGAAAGATAATGAATAACTATACCTTCTCCCGCCATCACCACACTCTTCCACCACCACCACCTTTACCCCCACACATCACATGTTGTACCACCACTGCTCATTATATATATATGTATATATATATATATATATAGGTGCTCAAAAGAAAACCTAAATATCGTGAGAACTTGGATACATTAGGTAAGAACCTAATGTATCCAAGTAATGTATCCAAGTGAACCATTAGATACATTAGTTTTTACTTATTGTATCCAAGTAATGTATCCAAGTGAACCATTGGATACATTATATAAAAAACCTAATTTATTCAAGTTTTCACGGTTCTCACGATATTTAGGTTCTCACAGGAGCACGACCCTATATATATATATATATATATATATATATATATATATATATAGAATGAGATAAAAACCAAAAGAGGGCTAGGGTGGTATGTGGGTGGTGATGGAGACAATAGTGGCAATGATGGTGGGTGGCTGTAACGGTGAAGGAGTTTTAAAAGGTTAACAATTTTTTGAATTTGATATAAGGTGTTTAGGAATGAAATCTGATAAAAAATAACTATTAGAAACAAATATAACATATTTCCCGTTAAATATTAATCATCGTTATTAATTTGAGCGACATTCGCTTTTAAAATCATTAGTACAATAATAATAGTAACGACCTTGAAAATTAATCAAACTGACAACGAACACACCCAATTTATATTATACTCCCTCTGTCCTAAAACAAACATCTCCTTTTAAGCGTTTGATTGGAAACTCACTTACCCAAAAAAAATATAAAAAAATTCCCTCCAATTTTTATTTTATTCTCACTCACAACAACAATCCACTTACTATTCTCTACTTCAGTTTCTCTCTCTTTCTCGCTCACACCACTTATTTTTCCAACATTTTTTTTAATTCTCGTTTCTAACATTATTATGAAAAGTTTGTTTTGGGACGAATACAGTAGTATTATGTTGAATAAAAAGTTGAACAATCATTCTCCATGCATAAATATCTGCTGTTTTTCGTTGGTACAGAACTAACTGGGCATGAGATAGTCACATGCAATACAATAAAAGAATTTGGTGGTCCTTGAGATTTGGTGTCTACTTTTGTATCAGCTGTCCATAAAATTTGGTTGTATTTGTAATGGGTCATTTAAAAAGTGTCACTTATTTGATTCCATTTTCTACATTTTTAAGTTAATTCTCGTTTCTAACTCATTAATTAAGTGAAAAGTTGTTTTTAAAATGGGGATAAGGAGGGAAATAAAGAAAAGGTTAATTGGTGGGTAAAGTCTTGTGACTTATCCCACATTGGTTTGAAACAAAAGTTTGAGCTAGTTTAAATGTTGTATAAGAAAGAGTTGAAATTTGACGATTTGTGCCTCGGTCCGATGGACTCATGTGTGCACGAATGTAGCTCCGAAATGGCCTAGCTCGACCAAGCGACCTTTTTGTTAATTTTTTTTTTCCTTCCCACCAGAATGTAATTCGAATTTTAATTCTGTGTTAAATTGTTAAATGGCAAGGATTGTAACAGCAGAATTAAAACTCATTTACTAGCAAAATTAAATCCCATTTACTGGCATTCATTTCCAGATTGAGTGAGATCATTTGGGCAGGATAAATTCAAGAGTTCACAAAATGTTTTGAACAAGAAAATTTCCATCAGTTCCTCTCTCTCGTTCGTATCCTGTTCTTTGGCCCTCTTTGCAATTTCGTGGTGACATCGACCAGGCACTATTTTAGCTCGCCGGAGGTTCCAGTGTGCAGATTCCGTCCGGTTAACCCGTTGTATCCTGGGAGGCGAACGTCCAAGAACACCTCAAGCACAACTCGGTGAGGGGGCGAATTTGTCTTAAGGAGAGTGTGGCATTCACACGACTCGGGCAATCCAAGAAGATTTGTTTTCCGTTTCTGATATTATTGTTTGTTTCTGTTTTGTTTTCAAGTTCTGTAAATTTGTATAACAAAAAGCTGATCCCATTTTTGAATATAACATCTCATATTTGATGGCTATAAATCAACATTTCAATCTACACTATGAGACCCTTATCTAACTTGCTGTTCAATATCTTTTTTGGCATGTTGTCACATGGGGGAAAACTATAAATAATTCAAAAATGGGAATGACAAAAAAAAAAAAAAATGGAAAGATATGTTTAAATTAGTATGGTAAAACAAATAAAAATAAATAGGATTCAGATTACTAACGGGCTCTCTCATTGTCTCAAATGAATTTAAATTTATTTTGAAAATTAATGATAATTTGAAGATTTATTTTAGAACAAATTAATGTAAATCTAAGTGAAAAACGTACCATTTGTAGAAACCTGATACGTATTAATATGCTAATACTAAGCGTGGTTCTTGGTTGATTAAGTTATACTTGTTGGAAAAATATGTTGTGTGTGAAGGAAATTGTGTACATTTCCTTGGAAGAATCGTTTGTCGTTGGACAAAGATTATTGTGGGTTCATATTCTACTCCGTGAGAACATGAAAATGATATTTTTATTTGTTCAATTTGAAGATTGGATGATAAAAATATTATAGCTTAAATAAATGGATGTAAGTTGGAAATGTGAGTTTGTCTCACATGTGAAAAGAGTGAAAAAACTAGTTGATAGTTTTTGCCATTTTTTATTGAATTATAATTCTTTTAATTCAAGATTAATTTCAAGAATAACTTCCAATGTTAATGTCCATTTATGATTGGCAAATGAAACTCCAAAAAGAAATTGATGGCAAGGTTAATTGTTGAATTAAGATGATCATCAATATGTGGATTAATTGGAGAATTAATTCTTGGGGAGTTTTGAGCTATAAAAGAAATACCCACAACTCTTTGAAAGAAAAGAGAAAAAGAGATGAGAAAAAAAGAACACACAATTGAGAATTTTTCCTTCAATCTTCTTCCTCCCTCTTGCAATTTGTTCATCTTCTTCCTTTGGCCTCCTAGAACAAAATCAATGGTGATATCGTCCAATCATATTAGTTCCAAGCATGACAATAAAAGTAATACGGGCACAAAAAAGTCACAAAAATTTGCTCACAAAATCTTAGGTGTAATGATTTTATTGGTGTTTATAATTAGAGTGTGTCGGGTCCACTGTCGATGCGACCAATAAAAATCGTCATCTCATTGTGTGAACAAGATTTTGTGACTTTGTTTTGTGCCCATAGCATTGCTCCCACTAAAAAATGCCCTTTACACACTCACACATACCACTAGGCTCAAAAGACATTTGGTCTGTTTCTCATAATGAATTTCGATTTTCAAGAAAAAAATTGGTTGAATATCTATTTTTTAAAATTCTTTTTGTCCCTAAAAGAATGGCTCAGTAGTAAAAAATGAAGTCTTATATAAAGTAAAATAACTATAATGTATCAAAAAATAATTTAAAATAACAAACATTTAAAAAAAAAAAAAAAAAAAAAAAAAAAAAAACTTAAAAACTGCTCAAAATGTGTGTGTGTGTGTGTGTTTTTTTTTTTTTTTTTTAAAGATGAACCGAAGAACGGCACCGTGAACCGGGCATGTCTAATTATAGTGCATTTTGATTTAAAAGCGAAAAAAACTTAATCTAATTTAAAATGAATTTCTCACATTTTTATATTAGTACGAAAGTATTTTGAGCATGGTTTTAATTTAATTAATTATTTCAAAAACTAGAAAACTTATTATTAATATACTATTATAAATTAATATTAGTAATAATAAATTTTATATTTTTATTAGAATAATTGAAAAAACCATAAACTATTTCTCCTATAATAAAAAAATGAAAATATTATATATTTTTTTGACGAGAGAAAGTATATACTCCCTCCGTCCCATAACAATGTGCACAAATAAAATGGAGTTTGCACAGGCATTAAAAGGGTGAGTAAAATAGTAGGTAGTTGTTAAGTGTGCAAAGTAAACTAAGAATGATAGTAAAGTGGAATAAAGAATAGTAATGAATAGTTATTGTGAGTATGATAAGTCGGTTTCATTAAATAAATAAATATACAAAAAAAAAATTGTGAACATAATAAATCATTTATTTTCAGATTTGATGTTCCGGAAGCATTGGATGCCAAACAAACCTTAAACCCGATGGCGGTAATGAGTAAATCCCAGCCAATGGGGCCCACTTAAAGATAGGAGGGCCCACCATTTGATCTAAGCTGTCAAAACAATGCTTCACTCGAGTGAGGTACGTTTTGAGAACTATGATATGACCATCTCCGTTTTCTTTTCCATCTGTCAATCCACCCAAGTTTTAAAAAGGAAAAATGACTGTCATATTATACCCAATCTACTACTCCCTCCCTCCGTCCGGAGCAAGAGAGTCATACCCTTCATTTGCACGATTATTAATAAATATTAGAAGTGATGTAAATGTTATAAATGTAGAAGTAAAGTAGGAGAGAGAATGAGTGAGAGAGAATAGTGAATTGATTGGTATTATGAGTATAAAAGTAAAATATGAGAGAGAATGAGTAAGATGAATAGTAAAGATTCTTTGTTATTTTAAGAATAGGACTCTTACTCTGGGACGTACCAAAATTGAAAGTAGGACTCTTACTCTGGAACGGAGGGAGTACTATTTTTCAAATTCAATTTTTTTTAACTGCTTCCATACGGATTCACAATTTATATCATAAAGATTTTTTTTATAATTTTCATTGTGATTTAAACAATCTGATACTCCATTCGTCCCGGTTTAAGGTTTTTAGTTTGATTTTGCACGCTTATTAAAAAATCAATGGAAACTTGAGTCAAAAATAGTAGTGGATGAAAGATATAATTGTCCATTCATAATGCGAGTGGGTGAAAAGTAGATGGGTAAGTGATGGGCTTTTTGTAATATATGAACTTTATGAGGACAAGAATGTCCAAAACACTATCCATCCTTTGTCATTTAAGGAATAAAATAACTAAAAACCATCAACTGAGACATACTAAAAAGGAAAGTACGAACCTTAAACTGAGACGAATGGAGTATTATGTTCATTTGTATTCATGAAAGAGTCTAAATTTGATCTACCCCTTTTTATTTTTTATTTTTTATTTTTTGCACATGATGAAGAGGGTTGTATCCTTAAACTCTCTGTTGGATTCTCATTGTGTTGGGGTTGGAGCCAAAACTAAGGAGAAGGTCAAAACCAAAGAAAGGAGAAGGAGCAGCAAATCAGGCATGGGAGTGACCAAGTGGGCGACCGCCCACTTAGACCATGTACAATGGGTGTGAATTTGGGGTGTTGAATGTAAGATTCAACAAAAAAGAAGGTTGAATTGCTGCAATAGAGTGTTGAATTCGGGGGTTGAATTGCAATTGTGTTGAATAAATTCAACACCCGTGAATGCAGAGGGGTGTCAGGAAGCTCGACACGCGGCGGCCACAGAGTGGACCGAATTGGCCCGTGAACAACACGCGGCGACAGAGGCGCGTGTGACCGGCGGCTTCTCCTTTTTTTTTTTTCTTGGACTGGACACGTGTCGCACATACACTGGACCGAATTACTTTTTTTCCCCAGCTTTTTCAGCTCAATAATTTCATTATTTTTTATTATTTTTTCCCACCAAAATTCCAGATTTTTTTCTCTCTATAAATTGACATGAGTTTCATTGTATTTCGACACAAAAAAAAAAAAAACCATCTTTTTCTTGAAATGGATCCCAATTATAACCCTTCCAATACTCAAAATTCAAGTAATCTTTCTTTTCCCTACAACAATCCTAACAATTTTCAGTACGAAAATCAATCTTTCAACCAACCACGTCCTCAACATTTACCAAATCCTGGTTTTCCACCAAATTTCATGCCTTTAGCTATCCCAAATTGGAATCCATATTATGGAATGCCAATGCAACCACCCTCTTATAATCAATATCCTTATATGCCAATGATGAGAAATGAAAATGTTTCTGGAAATGAATCATTACAATTTCCAGAATTTTCAACTCAAATTGGTTTGGGTAGTATGAGCGGTGCTAACGAAGCTACTCAAATTGTAGAGAATATAGCCAATCCAGCTGGTGAGGCTTCAACCACTACTCGCAAAAAAAGCGTCAAATGGACTACCGCTCAAAATCTAGTCCTACTTAGTGGGTGGATTAAATTCGGAACAAACAGTATCATCGGAAGAAATCAGAAAGGCGATACGTTTTGAGGTAATATTGCGGAATACTGTAACGAGCATTGCTCATTTGACTCTCCTCGTGATGGAGTTGTCTGCAGAAACCGCCATAATTATGTAAGCAAAATAGTGAACAAATGGATAGGTGCTTACGATAAAGCTAAGCGTGTGCAAGCAAGCGGGTGGTCGGAGTCCGATGTGTTGGCAAAAGCGCATGAAATATATAAATGTGATAACAATGCCAATTTTACTTTTATGGATGAGTGGTATGCTATCCGAGATGAACCACGTTTTGCAAGTCAGGTCAGAGGAAATACGGGATCTAGAAGCAGTGGATCTAAGAGAGGACGCGAAAGTGATGGTTGTGATTCAAACGAAGTTGGCTCCATTCCTCGTCCTATGGGAAGGGGGCAGCTAAGAAAAAGGGGGAAAAAAGATAAAGCAGTAAGATTATAATCGGTAAACGAAGACTGGGCAAAATTCCAACAATTCAAAGAGAAAGAGTTGGAACGATTGGGTGAGATAGCTACACAACAGGAGGAGGCACTCAAAGTTCAGAAAGACAAGACTCAAGCTAAAAAGATGAAAATGTGGATGAAGTTAAATGAGAAGGAGCATCTCGATGATCGGAGCAAACAACTTTTTGAAATGTTGGGTGAAGAGTTATTTGGCAAATAATTTTTGGCTTTATTGTTTGTTTTCTAATTTTATGTCAGTTTTATGTAATGATGTACTAGCCTTTTCTCTTAATTAAATCTATTTGGCAGTTAATTTTCGACTTTAATGTTTGTTTTCTAATTTTATGTCAAATAGTAATCTATAAGGGTCAAATAGTATTATCATGGAAGTTATGAGGACAAAAGTGTTATTTGCAAAATTGTCCTGGTTAACCCCACGTTCTCAAGCCTAAAGCTGGCAAAAGCAAATAGTTTAAAGCTGTCAAAATTGTACTAGTTAACTCAATTTCTCTTTAAATATTACTCGTTTCCTTTTTTCTTCCTACATCAACCATTCCCTTATTTCATTCTTCATAAATTAAACACTCTCTATTTCTCCTTTTTCAAATTACAATGGATCCATTAGATTTTCCTTTTGATATCGAAGCCTACAAATGGCAATCTGATTTGGAGGATAGGTATATAATCAACCACTTTACAGAGCGTCGAAAAAAAATATTAGAAGATCAACCTTCCACGAGAAGGTACTTCAAAAGAGATCACGCTTGGGCAAACCAAAGCCTGGTTAACGACTACTTTTTCGAAAATGCTCTTTACAAAGAATTTTTTCGCAGACGATATCGGATGCGGGAACATGTATTCCTTCGAATCGTCGGCGACCTTTCAAACCATGACATCTACTTCACCCAAAGATTCGATGGTGCCGGCAAAGAAGGCATATCTCCGTTAGCAAAATGTACCACAGCTGTGCGAATGTTAGCATATGGTATGTCGGCCGATGCTATTGATGAATACATCAAAATCGGAGGTACTACGGCATTGGAGACGTTACGTAGATTTTGCAATGGAA
Source organism: Campanula takesimana (assembly GCA_026119855.1). Lineage (NCBI taxonomy): Eukaryota > Viridiplantae > Streptophyta > Magnoliopsida > Asterales > Campanulaceae > Campanula > Campanula takesimana. The sequence goes on from JAOWBW010000323.1 coordinate 1,320,139, forward strand.
TCATTCAATTGTACGAGGCAGAGTACTTGAGAGCCCCAAACGAAGACGACTTGCAAAGAATACTTCATGTTAGTGAGATGCGGGGGTTTCCAGGTATGATCGGGAGTATTGATTGCATGCACTGGGAATGGAAAAATTGTCCTACGGCTTGGGAAGGTCAATTTATTAGGGGTGATAAAGGGACCACTACGGTTATTCTTGAAGCCGTCGCCTCTCATGATTTATGGATCTGGCATGCCTTTTTCGGATGTCCGGGCACACTGAACGATATAAATGTTCTGGATCGATCGCCAGTGTTCGATGATGTTGAACAAGGAAAGACTCCACGAGTCAACTTCTTTGTGAATCAACATGCGTATAATATGGCCTACTATCTTGCTGACGGTATCTACCCTTCGTACCCAACTTTCGTCAAATCAGTTAGACTTCCTCAAAGTAAAGAAGATAAGCTATTTGCAAAATTTCAGGAGGGATGTCGGAAGGATATAGAACGGGCATTTGGAGTGCTCCAAGCTCGATTTAAAATCATTCGAGAGCCAGCTCGAATGTGGGAGATAAACGACTTGGCTATCATCATGAGGTCATGTATCATATTACATAATATGATTGTTGAGGATGAACGAGATACGTATTCTCAGAATTGGACCGACTATCAATCCGAGGCAAGTGGGTCTAGTACACAACAACCATTCTCGAGTGAGGTACTACCTGCATTTGCAAATCATGTGCGTGCTAGATCAGAAATGCGCGATCCAACAGGTCATCACGAATTGCAGGCGGATCTAATCAAGCACATATGGGCAAAGTTCGGAAATGCGTGATTGAAAATATTATTTTTAGTGTATTGTGATTCGAGTTTATTGTATCGTTTAATTATTTGTATTTCATTAAACGCGTCGCGAATTAAGCTTAATGTAATTTTTTTTGTTTTAATAATAATTATCGTCATTTCTCAGAATTTTTATTATTAATTTTTTTATTATTATTTTTCGTTTTTCGTTTATTTTTTATTAAATGCGTGATCGAAATTTTTTTTTATTAAGTTTTTAGTTTTTTTAAAAAAATATTATTTATTATTATTATTATTATTATTATTATCATAAAAATAAAAAATATAAAATAAAAATTAAGTGGTGGGGTATAGGATGACGAGTGGGAAAAGTGTTGAATGGGGGATTAAACAAACCATTGTAGGGTGTTTTGTTGAATGGGTGTTGAATGGATGAGTTGGAAGAGAGAGAAGCTGATGTGGAGTGATAAAGTGAGTGTTGAATGGAAATTTATTGTGAAACCATTGTACATGGTCTTAGGCAGGAAGTCGGGGACGGATGTCTTGGCGCAAAGTTGCTGCTGGCTTGCTAGGGAAGTTGGTCTTGGTGTGGGAAAAGGAATCTAATTCCTTAAAGGAATTAATTCCGAATTTCCTAATAACATTAACTTTCCTAAAGCCACGTATACTTGGAGGAAAAGTATTTCACTCCTTCCGTCTTAGAGACTCCGGGTAAATTAGGTTTTGTATCCCTATAAATATATTGTGACTACCACCATAATATTAAGTACTTACTTTGTGTAGGAGAAAGTTACGATATCAAAAAAGATAGCACAAAATAGTGTCTAGGAGGGGACCGGGTGCCTAGGAGAGCCATGGGGGCGATCCTATAACCCGGCCATGACCGTATTTGTGTATTCTTGGGGGAAGTGAGATAATATGCTTTAGAGATTATTATTGGAGAGTAGCAATGCTAGATCTATGTGAGCACTGTGCTAAGTTGTAATCTTTACATATATTATTATAATGATATCCTGGCTAAGTGCCTCCAAGATGTAGTCATGTGTTGATGAATTGGGTTATCAAACATTGGTGTTCTTGTTCTTTCATATTACTTTATTCATGTGTTGAATTATTTTCTTCATGTTTATGACTGCTAGTATGGACTAGTGGATGCGGAGATCCCCCAATTCCCCAGCACATTGTCTCGAATCTTTACAGTTTACGAGACTCTTCACTACATGGCCAAATTGTCTATGCCACAAACCTCCATCATCGATTGCACCTGTGAACTGATACCTCTGATGTTGTTCGGAATTAGTTTGCGGTGATGAGGAGAATGACAATAATACAGTAAAAGAAAGACAAAAGAGCACACATGTTTATTAACTCAGTTGATCAAATAAATTGACTACGTCTGAGACTACAGAAAAAGTAAGATATTGTACTATAAACTCCATTTGTGGTGTTACAATAATATATTGATAAAATATGGAGAACGTATAAGATAATTTTTTTGTTATTCCGTCTCAAAGTTTACAATGCTAGGGACTCATATTTATACCTAAAATATATGAGTCCTAATTCCATAAGGATTCTAATAGATCTTCTAATTCTAATAGCATATTTATTTCCTAATTAGAAATACTACTAACTAGGTAACTATTCTAAGTTGACTAGGTAAGTAAATATTTTTTATTTGATTTGGAGATTGAGTATATCTCTCAATCTCCTAACACCCCCCCCCCCCTCAAGTTGAAACATCTACAAAGTAGATTTTCAACTTGCTAAAAGTAACTAAAATTTGGAAAGATTAAAAAAAAATCTTCAAAAACACATGCAGTTAATGTTCCGGTAGTTATTGAGACAGTTGTGAGGACATCAGACAGCACATCTGGCCGCACATCTTTCTCCTGCTAGTTGATGCGTTTGTTTAATTTGAACCATTCTGACCACTCTAGCTGCATGTTGACAATAAGATCTTCATCTTCTTCTGACAAGTTGCACTTTGGCAAAGTCAGTTTCTTTCCTTCTTCGACATGTTGCTTTACTTGCAACGCCGATATGTTGTTTTCTCGCAACGCCGACATGTTGCTTTTCTCGCAACACCGACATGTTGCTCTTCTTTTTCTTCAATATTCGTTTTTAGAGTGGGCTACCACTAATCACGTTTTTAGAATGGGCTACCACTAAATCACATTTTTAGAGTGGGCTACCACTTAATCACGTTTTTTGAGTGGGCTACCACTAAATCACATTTTTAGAGTGGACTACCACTTAATCATCGTTTTTATTGTGAACGACACTCAATCAAAAGATGGAAGTGATGTTAATATGGTTGATGTGGTGGTCGGACTATCACTATGGTGTGGCCGAAATATTTGAGGAGAGATAAATATTGCTAAAGAGTTTTTTTTTTTTTTTTTTTTTGTAGCAAAGCTTAACAAAAAAACAAGAAGCTATTAAGAAGCATCAGATAACTCATATGGTTCTCGACATCTTTTATGGTCCTAATCATACCATCATCTTTCCATTATGCAAAACCATTCTTTAAGGCCTTCCGCATCCATGCCACAAGTCCAATAATGATCATCTACTCCATCACAGTCTCTTTGATGGTCTTCAATCATACCGATGCAAAACCATTCAATTTAAGGCCTTCCGCATACCATGATATGCCTGCAACAATTCCATATATGAGTCCTAATTCCATAAGGATTCTAAAAGAACTTCTAATTCTAATAGCATATCTATTTCCTAATTAGAAATACTCCTAACTAGGTAAATATTCTAAGTTGACTAGGTATGTAAATATTCATTATTTGATTTGGAGATTGAGTATATCTGTCGCGCCCCAGACCCGTGGTCCTACTTGGCCCCACGCTCGGGACACGAGTGGAAGACGTTATAAAACACTTTTAGAAAAATTTTCGAAATATACTTTCATAAAGTTTAACAAAATCCACACTTGAAGTTCAAAGACTTCCACTAACTTTCAAACAAACTTTTCAAACCACTTTCACAAACGAAAGTATTTAGCCCGAAGGCTTACAAACTTTTATACAAATGTACATGCACCGATATTATCCAAAATATAGGTGTTACAAGAGGATGAAGTCAAGGAAACTCTACCCAAAAGGTTATACATCTATGTAATGTAACCTTGACAAAACTCATATCCCAAACTCTTACCACCACGACGTCCTCTGCAATTATCCTATTCCCTGTACTCGCCTTTATCTAAAACAGTAAACAAATAAGGGGTGAGAATGGTCTCAGTAAGCTACTAAAATGCAACTACGTTACATGCTGATATGATAATCATAAAGAAAGTATATCTCAAAATCGTATAGCATATAGCACATAACATGAGAGGCTCCCTATCGCCAACCGTCTCATATCGGTTGGAAATAACGACCAACTCATCAGGCAGCACATAAGGCTAAATTATACACTCATACATGGATACTGAGCCAAGTTCTCGAATCAACATATAACCATCTGAGAAAACCATCTGAGCAGCATAAATAGCTGAAGCCGGGATCCCGAAAACCAAACCATAACCAATAGAACCAAAGTAACCAGAGAGGGAAATATGACACAAAGTCATAACCCAAATGCTCACTCGAGGGAGCTAGTTCCCCATCCAAGGCCAATCTGGACTGGGGGTTAAAAATGGGAAACCAATGGTAGAAGCCTTACAATGAACTTGGCTCGTGTGCCATTATAATCCCTACCACTGCCCGACTCCACAATACAAGACCAGCTGGACTTTAACACTAGCATAGTAATGAATACTTGCTTAAACAACAGCCAAGGACAATGATTCCAAAGTAGGGAACCAAGCCAAACACATCACAAAGATGAACCAATTTCAAACACTAAGGTGTTCCACAACAACCCTCTAGGTACTCTAGGATATCACCTAAGACCTAGACCAAGATTGAACTTTAAATCACTTGAAATGGAACAACTCAACTTTTCAGCACTTATGGGCGGTCGCCCAAAACCAGACTCAAAATTTCCAAATGTCTCCTGTAGGCCAAATTCATTCGTCCCAAGCGTAGGAGTATAACTTACTAACACTTATACTATTACCAAGAGTACAACAACCATCCCAAAACATTACTTTCAATTTTATTTCATTCTTTTTACCGTCCCACAAATAATGGAATAATTTTCTTTTATTCCATTTAAATATTTTACCGTCCCAAAAGTATAAGTATAATTTTTTTAATATACTAGTATACTCATTTAGGGATACTTTCATTCATTTCCCCTTCCCATGAATAATAGTATAAATTTTATAATATACTTATTTAACATTTAACTCAAGTTAATATTTTACCGTCCCACGAGTAGGAGTATACTTTCAAACACTTATACTAACATTCTCAGGTATAAAACATACTCCATATACATCCTTGCATACATACCAAGTCACTTACCCAGCATAATTATACTCCCTTTGTCCCAAATAAACAAGTATCACAAATAAATTCTTTTCACAATAATTTCACCACATATCACACATATAGCCAATATATGACCATTTTACTGTTTAAGGGGAATTAGTAACTTACATATTTCCGGAAAAAAGTATCGCAGAAATATGTTTTGTTCGGTTAGAAATGACATACTCAACGCCCTGATCATTTTAGTATAATTAGTTTTTAAAACAGAGTAGTAATTAAAAAGAAAGAAATTAAAATGGGAAGAACCTTACCCTTCATTTCCATGGAGTGTGCAGAGAAAATTTTACGAAAGTGTTTGTGAGAGTGAAGTATGCGCAGAGAGGGGGAGATATAGGGTGATAAGAATCAGTTGATATTTAATAAATTTCACTTAGGACCCTCCTAGCTCCATTATGTACAACTAAACCCCTTAACTCAATTTTCCACCAAGGCCCCTAAGGTTTCAACTTTAATAAATTAATTTCTTAACTTATTAATCTAACAAGTTAAAACTAGCACTTTAACTATCACATATGCTCAAATAATATATGTAAGCCATAAAATATGATGCAACACATAAAATGCATACATAAGTCAAATAAAAATCCCAAAAAATATAAAATAAATAAAGACGGGTTTTTGGGGTTGTTACAATATCTCTCAATCTCGTAACATATATACTATCACATATTGAATATACAAGGGTACGAAGAAACCCTAAAGAAAACTTAAACCTACTTCATGAAGATGCCTCCGCAAAATAAAATTTCTAGTTCAGGGTGCTCGCCCAGGGCACTTACCTTGAAAACGTATGTAATAGGGATGACCAAAACCGGTTTCGGGCCCGGTTCTGGTTCGGAACCGCCGGTTTCGGTTCGGCATATATGTGACCCTGAACCGGCCCGCGCTTACACCGGTTCCGGTCATCACAATCCGGTTCCGGTACGGTTCCGGTCCGGTTCCGGTTCAGTCCACGCTACTTTTTTTTTTATTTTTTTTTATCATACAATAATGAATAAACATGTTAAAATTTATTAAAAGACAAGAGATTTTTATTTTATAATACACTAATGAATAAACATGTTAAAATTTATTGAAAAATAAGGGTTTTTTATTTTTTTTAATGGAAATGCCGATCCGGTTCCGGTTCCGGTTCGCCATATATGTGACCCTGAACCGGCCCGCGCTTACCACGGTTCCGGTTACTCCGGTTCCGGTTTGCTCCGGTTCCGGGCGTTTCCGGTCCGGTTTTCCGGTTTCGGTCCGGTTCCGGTCCGGTTTGGCCATCCCTAGTATGTAACCACTTGTTTTCGAGTGTTCGCTCCAGGCATCTCGCTGGAACCCCAACACGAGCCTTGCACTTTCTGTATCTAGGCGCCCGCCTTGAGTTCAACTTCACTATCTCACGTATAATTATTTTTGTCCTCCATGCCTCAATAGTAGAAAATATTTGTACTCAAATTTTGACCATTTGCACTCAAATAAAACATAATATGCCATCTCGAACTTATGTCACAATAAGTAGCTTAAGCTTCGTAGAGTGGTGCGTCCAAAATGGAGTTGAAATAGTCAGATTTTTGCAAATTAAGCATTTCAATGGAAAGTTTTAGAGCGGAGCTTTTAAAAATCTTATCACTTTTTAGCCGCTCAAAATAATAGCGTATAGAAAGAAGCTCTGTGTTAAAAATCTCTGATTTTAAAACTGTGCACCAGACGATCCCTTAAAGATGTAAGAATTTTATCTAAATGCACAATACTTGTGTTATTAATTAAGAGTCGGTCTTGTGAAAAACGCGTTTTACATTAAGCTATGGAAAAACGTGTTTTTCACAATTGTCTTCTCTAATATTATTATGTGTCTGTTTTAATATTACAAAGTGTCTGTTGTAATATTACACTTATAAATATTCAAGCAGACACTTTTATACACTCAAACAAGCACTTGTAGAGGTAGTGTTATGATTGTCGGTTGTAGTGTTAAGTCTGTCTTTTTTATTGTTGAAAAGTGTCTCCTGTAGTATTGAAAAATGCCTCTTACATTCTCAACAAGTGGTTGGTGAGTTTTTGAAAGTTTCAAAACATGTGTCTGCCCTAGTGTTAAAAACTGCCTCATGTAGTTTTAAAAATTGCCTCCTTTAGTGTCTGTTGAGTTTTTATAAGTTCCAGTTATTTACAGCAATGCCACCGCGCCTTGTAAAAAAGTTCCGCTTATTTACAAAAATGTCACACCGCATACGAAAAACACGTTTTACACTAAAATGTGTGTAAAACGCGTTTTTCCTGAGATTTCCTGATTAATTAATACTCCAATTTCTGTACACTAATCTGACTTTGTATTTACAAATCATTAATTAAAATTAAAATATTTTTTGGAAGAGAAAAATATTAATGATGTAAGCATTACAAATCATTAATTAAATAAGTCATGCTCTATCCAATTCCAGTCACATATTGAATTCGAGTAAACCACATTTCTGACATCCGTACTATGTCAAGAATATCACTTTAACCTCCGTACTATCTAAACAACAAAAGGAACATGCGTACTATTGATTAATTAGCAAATCTAACCAAAATCGTTAAAAAATTAATGAACGTTAATAGGTGTTAGAAACTTAACAAGCTAAATAACTGGGAACATGCGTACTATTGATTAATTAGCAAATCTAACTCGTTAATTTAATGAACGTTAATAGGTGTTAGAAACTTAACAAGCTAAATAACTGGCTCAGCCCTAATCTATGCATTTATTTCCGTTTTCATCCTGAAATTTTGACATTTTTCATTTTAGTCACTTCCCCACCATATTTTCACCCCTGCGATCTTATTCTAGTTGCGGGACGAAATCCGACCTTCATCTCCACCACCACAACCATCACAGCTACCTCACCACCACCACCACCACCAAAATCACCGCCACCAATACCAAAATCAAATTACCAGCCACATTCTAAAAGCAATACTCCAGTTCATTTGATGAATTGAAATTAAAGAACCAATTACCAAAATCAAAGAAAAACTCCACAAATCTCGAGTTCAAAATTAAAATCAAACCCAAATCAAATTATACAAAATCAGATCTGGCTACAAAATCAGATCTGGAAAGAGAGAGAGGGGGGGAAGGGGCGGTCTGGGAAACGATGGAAGACGAAGGATCCAGATCTGATTTCAATCTAGCGTGCTCTGTTTACGAGCTTGGAGCTTCATGGCATTCTGATGATGACGAAAATGGATATGGTGAGGTGGTGTTGACGTATTTGCAGATGTCACTCTAATCGGCGATGACCAGATGTCACTCTTCTTCTCCGAGATCGCCGCTCTCCAATTCGAGATCTGAAACCCGACTTCGACCCTGCTGTTGAGGCGGCGGCGGAGAGGATTTGATGGCCGGCGAGGAAGGGCGGCGGTGATAAGGTCGTGGGATTTGGAGAAGTTGGAGAAGATACCTGGACGATCGGAGGAGAGTGACATTTGGACGGAGTTCATGTGGAGAGAGACGGATCCGGAGAGAGAGACGAATCTGGAGAGGGAGAGACGAAGGTCGCCGGTCGCCAGTCGCCCGTGGGAGTCGGAGAGATGTGGAGAGAGAGAAGTGTGTATGTGTGTGTGTCTGTGTTCTGGAGGGGGGGGGGGAGGGACTGAACATGTGAGTTAAGGAGGGTGGGGGGTTTTTATTAATAGTCATATCCGTTAAATTTTTAACGCCCATTAACGTCTACTAACACCCATTAACGATTTTGGTTAGTTTTGCTAATTCATCAATAGTACGCAGGTTACTTTTGTTGTTTCGGTAGTACAGATGTAAAATTGAAAAAACTTGATAGTATAGATGGCAAAAATACAGTTTACTCTATTGAATTCCCCAACTGCAAAGTAACCCACCTCCTCCCCACCTGCTTTTTATTTTGTTTTCTTTAAAGAAAGAACACAATGAGAGAGTATTGACTAGAAAAAGCACACTTATTTATGTCTTTAACCAACTTCCAAGAGCTCCCACAGCATAAAATTAGCAAACCAACCCCCAAGAAAGAAAGATCAAACTTATTTAAATACTCGATCTATCCTATCCGACGAGCAATGGCACAAAATAATGAATACAAAATGAGGTGGCGATATTTTATTAGTTGCATGGATTGTAGACCCAGCACACTCTAATTAAAATCACCAATAAAATCTTGACACATCATTTTGTGAGCCAAGTTTTGTGAGATTTTTTTGTGACTTTATATTTACCAATCCCAAAATGATTTTTATATTTTTTTTCACTATTATTACGAAAAACATTTATGCAAAAAAAAAATTGTTGATTAAATTATCTGAATGAAAATCTAAACTTGTTATTAATAGTATTATTGATGGTGTCTCAATAAAAAGTTTTAGATTTTCATTAGTATAATTACATTAACCTAAAATTATTACTCAAAATTTCTTCGTAGTAATGGCGAAAAGAATGTGAAGAATATTATTTTAAGACGGAGTGAGTATTAATTAATGGTTACATATAGATATAGATGCTCCATCTTTATCAAAAACTTCTCAAACTCTTGACAAAAAAAAGGGTTATCAGTTAGATGGTTGGAAGGTGAAGAAACATTGAATGTGTTTCTCTAGCTTAAACTGAAAAAAAAAAAGTTAATTACAATTTAGGGCCTGAATTCAATAGGGTGTTCCCCAAGCGGGGCTCCAACATTATTTTTGGCGAATTAGGGCTCAATACGTATTTTTTTCATCAATCTAGGGCTTTTTGACGAAATTCGTTAAAATTCCTGTTAAGTTCTCATGTGCGCGACACGTGATTGACGAATTGGTTAGTTTAAAGCTTATAATAACTATTGAGTGGTTACTTATAATATTTAGGAGATGAGGAGGGAAATGAAAAAAAAAAAAAAAAAAAAAAAACTTTCTCAAATTTACACCCAACCCCATCCCCAAAATCAATTTCAAAATTGAACCTTCCCTCCGGTCCCCATCACCAAAATCAATCTCTAATTAAACCATCCCTCCGGCCAACTCCTTCTTATCAGACTAAAATTTTTCCCAAATAATACACCCATCCTCATACCCATTCCCATCCCAAAAATTTGTCTAAGATCAAACTCAATTTTCCTCCGCCGCCGCATTCTGTACACCGCTGCTAACACCACCATCGCCACGCTGGTAAATGACAAAAACCCAGCTCGGCGAAACATCTTGTCTCTAAATCTCATGTACGATTTGAACAATCCCCAAGCTCGGAATACCCAAACGCGCAATTGAACCGCCCTCAATTCCGCTTCCCACATCCAACTCTCCATCCCTACCCCCTTCCTAAGACGACGAGACAGTATAGGCCGGCGGGTCTTGGTGTTGGTTACAGTGTGAGGGTGTGACCGGCAAGCCTTCCCCAGCACCACTGTGTCATTGTCGTGGTTGTCGTCGTCGTTCCATTGGACATGTTCTGGGTTTCATTCAACTGCTTTTAGGTTTGCTCTTTATTTGCAAAAGGAGAAGTAGTAAAGAAAAAGCTCAGTCAATTCCGGCAAAAGGAGATACGGTTGGTGGTGAGGCGGCAGAAAAGAAGCTGGTCTTCTACAGGAATGCAGCAAGGTTGTAGGATTTGGAGGATTTTTTTTATTTTGGATGAGTTTTTTGTTTTGATTTGGATGATTTGGTTTACTTTGGTATTTAATGGCGGGTGACGGGTTTGGTGGAGTATATCGGTGATGATGGTGTGGCGGTCGTTGTCGAAGTAGATGGTGGTAGTACCGGAGGAAGGGGGTTAGGATCTGGGTTTGATTGGGGAAGTGGATGGGGTTAAGTGTAATATTTTTGATAGAGATTATTTTCTAATTTTGCCTCTCATTTTCAGACCTTTACATTTAACCCCTTAATAGTTAGTATTAAATTCAAATTAATCAATCCGTCGATCACGTGCCTTGCACATGGTGATTTAACAAGATTTTTAACGATTTCCGTCAAAAAGCCATATATTGATGAAAAAAACACGTATTGAGCCTTGATTCGCCAAAAAATAATGTTGGAGCCCCGCTTTGGGAACGCTCTATGGAGTTCAGGCCCTAAATTGTAATTAACCAAAAAAAATGGTTGCATCATCATTTTATTAGTAATTGAATTCGGTGGTCCAAATAACCAAATTATACTCCCTCATTACTAACTAAGTATAAATCATTTTAGTTTTTTAAAACTATTTCAAAATATGAATTATTTTAGCTACTTTTTTCTTTTATGTATACACATTAACAATACATAATTACTTATCTCATTTCCCATATTGATTTATTTAATGTCCCGTAGAAAATGAGGAAAAATGATACTACAAAAATCTAAATAGTATAACAACATTAATTACAAACCTAAAAAAATCAGCTAAATAGGATGAGGAAGTCTCTTGTGAGACCGTCGTTGATAAGAGGGGAAATGGGTTTGCCCCGCCTCGCCCATATAGGGCAAACCATTTACTCTTTCAACGAAGCTCATCTCATACACGAAATGGTCTCACACAAGTTTTTGTCAAATATGATTATTATTTCTACAACCACACTTGCCTTAAAAAAATGTGAAAAAATCTAAAGTTCTTGTACTTGAAAACGAACAGAATATTAAACTTAATGAAATTTTACAGCTTCAATCAGCAATTAAGTTTTTCATCATGGGTCATCTGGAAACAGCCTCTCTGTGCTTTAATAGAGGGGCAAGACTGCGTACATCCGACCCCCCCTTACCCCACCATAGGTGGGAGCCTTTGCGGCACTGGGGTAATGTTGTTGTTGTTGTAATCAGCAATTAAGTTACAAGATAGGAGTACTTTGATTTTAAAAAATAAAAATAAAAAAAATAAAAAATCCACCATGTATTCACTGCCCTGTAAAGCTGAGCACCCTCTCTCTACACCACACCCTGGAAAGCAAGCCAAACATCTCAATCTCAACACATGAAAGTGATTTCCAAAAGCAGTGAAGATGCCAAAAAAATTACTATGTGAAAAAAGCTTCAACTAATAATTACAACAACCATTCCCCCATCCAACTTTAACAAATGTAACACACACATCATTCAATGGCCTTTCACATGAAAAAGAAGCCAAGGCTACCATTTTCTCTACTAACATGAACAAACCCACACAAAAAAAAAAAACAAGATCATGCCCAGATTTAACAAGGAGAAAAAAAAAAAAAAAAAAAAAAAGGTTTTACAAGCTAAAATAGGTTATAAAAAAAATATTTTTTCTAAAAACCCAATGTTGGTACGGATAATTTAATCGGTCTCATTGACAAAATCAGGCTGTGGGTGACCATTGTCTCGCAAACTTGACCGCCTAAGCTCCTCAATCCGTCCCGTGACCTCAGACATAGAAGGTCTCTTATCAGGAAACTGAGCTGCACAGTCAATAGCAAGCTGCAACAACTGAACCATCTCTTCTTCAACATTCTGATCCCTTAACAACTCCATATCAAACACCTCAGAAGTCCACTCTTCTCGAACTATTGACTGAACCCATCTCGGAAGGTCAACTCCTTCCTCGTTTAAAAGAGCATGGGTCGGTGCCTTACCAGTAAGAAGTTCTAAGAGTAGTACACCAAAACTGTAGACATCGGCTTTTTGGGAGACTTTTCGAGGGTCAGTGATTTCGGGTGCACGGTATCCCACTACTCGGTTGGGAGTGGAGGAGGGGCCCACAAGGTGGGCTAACCCGAAATCGGAGACACGTGCATCGTATGATTTGGTGAGGAGGATGTTGGACGATTTGATGTTTCCATGGGAGATGGTTGAGCCATGAGAGTGGAGGTATTCAATGCCTCGGGCAGCTCCTAGGGCTATGCCTGATCTGATTTCCCAGTTCAATGGAGTCCGTCCCGCTCCTTTGTTTCCTGACATTGGTGAGAGAGCAATACAGTAAGATTGTTGTAAAAGAAAGAATTAATATGTTTTTCAGTCAACGAGAAAATGATTTTGTAAGACTAAAATACTTCGGGGTAATATTAATGCATACTAGGTGACTAAGCCAGGCTCGTGATGATCTTGTATTATAATGATTAAATTCGCTTCCAATATTTTAATTCACTCAAAAATCAATCCCATAAGGAAATTATAAATGCATTAAACCATGACAAGGAAATGGCAGGCATTTCTTCAAACTCATTAACCGTAACAAGGATAAGGCGGGGCGGTTCTTTAAATGCATTAAGCATGATTAGGATTTGGCTTACAAGTCTTAAAATGCATTAACCATGATAAGGATATCTAAGGAATCAAAGAATCTCTCTCAAACAAACTAAACCCAAAAGACCTTATCGTCATTTCGTATGCCTCTAATGTGTATAATTTTCAAATATGATTTGTACAATAATATCATGGTAGGGAACAAACTCATTGCGTACCAAGCAATCACTTAAATATCATAAAGAATCATAACGCAATGTAGAAATGAGTGATTTTAACATTAAATCATAATAACAATCTAATCAAGAAAATTTAGGCATTTAGATTGAGAAACCAAGCCAAAAAATGGATAAAATCATCTCTCTATAGTCAAAATTTAAATTTACTAACTTGAGTATATTTAAACAAGCCCAGAAATTACCATATCAATCTTATGCTACATTCTTCAAATCATGAAACAAATCATCAACATAATATTAATTACAAGATATAATCTACAAAAGGCACAATAATCATAATCAATTCTTCAAATCATAAAACGAATCATGAACATAACAATAAGCATAGAAGATAAAAATCATCAAAAAGCACAATAATCATAATCATAATCTTAATCAATTGCGGAAAAAGAAAATACTCACCATGTAAAAGTGCAGATAAGCTTCCCATAGACATGTAATCATACACAAGAAGCTTTTCCTCCCTACTATAATAGTAAGCCCTCAAAGCAACCAAATTTTCATGATCCATAGCTCCAACATTATCAATCTTTTCCGTAAATTCTTTCTCACTAATTGTCACATCCTTCAATCTCTTCACCGCCACCACTATTCCGGCCTCCAACACCGCCTTATACGCCGTCCCAAATGTCCCTTTTCCCAAAACCTCCGCAGAAGCTCTCAATAAATCCTCCAAGTCAAACACCCTAGCTGCATTCCCAAAGAAGACCAGCTTCTTTTCTGCTTGGGGACCGCCGCCAGTATCTCCCTTCGCCGGAATTGCTGCGGCGACTGCCGGAGGGACGGCGTAGTCGTTTCGCATGCTGTCGCCGTGGGCGTTGTCGGCAAGAGGCTTTTCGCCGAGGATGTCCATGTCTGCTTGCTTGATTGCAGCAACATTGACTGAGCTTGTCTTCTTATTACTTCTCCTTCTGCAAAGGAAGAGCAAAAGTAGAAGCAGGAGAATGAAACCCAGTACAGATCCGATCACGATGCCGGCAATTGCACCTCCGGACAACCCGTTTTTCTTCTTTTTCGCCTCACCATTGTTGGCGTCGCCGGTCCCGGGGACGACCGCCGGAGTCACGTCTTCGGGGCAAGAATCGAGCGGGCCACCGCAGAGGGAATTTCCTAGGAATGCAGATTCCGGCATAGACTGGAGACTTTTTGGAACAGAGCCGTTTAATTGATTCCCAGAAACATTGAATTGGCTGAGATTCGGAAGGTTGAGCTCCTCCGGAATGCCGCCGGAAAGGTGATTGTTCTCCAGATAAAGCGTTCTCAACCGGGTCAAATTGTTTAACCCATTTGGGATCTCGCCGGAAAAGTTGTTCTGAGCAAGATTAAGGCGAACAAGGTCACGTAAACCGAACAAAAACTCCGGTAAAGGGCCGGAGAAGCCATTACCTTGTAGATATAAGTTACGGAGTTGAGTACAAGAACCCAGATCGGAAGGAAGACCACCGGAAAGTGCATTTAACCGGAGACTAAGAGTACGAAGATTAGTAAGGTTACCAAAAACGCCACTGGGTAGTTGTCCTTCGAGAGAAACACCGGGAAGACGGAGGGAAGTAACGGAGGTACCGTCGCAGCCAACACCAGCCCATTTACACGGGGTTTGTTCAGTAGCGTTCCAGAACAAGGTGCGGCCGCCAACGGCGGCGCGGAGAGACAAAAGGGCGGCTCTGTCAGTTGTCAGATCTGACATTCCGGCAGGTAAAGAAAGAAAAATCGAAAAGACGAAAAAGAGCAAGAACGGCATTGACATTGTTGAGTGAGATTGAGGATGAAAAATCGCCATTGTTGAATGGACTAGAATTTGGGTAATTTGTGGGTCTGGTTTGATGAATCAGTTCATAGTTTTGAATTGGTAATCAAATAAATGTTTGAACAAATTGTAGTTGAAAATTGGGTGAATATAGCTGTTGCATTTAGCAGAGATAGTTGGATAGTGTGATGAATTGGGGTTTTTTTTGTGTGTGAAAATTGAGTGTGGGTGGGTGTGTGTTTTATTGTGTGTGAGAGAGAGAAAGGTGGGGGTGACAGTGTGAGTTGGAGTGAATAATAAAAGGGAGATAAATCAATAAATAAATTTAAAAAAAAAAAAAAAAAAAAAACATGAAAAGAAACAAACATACTAGTCTGCAAGAAACCCTAGCTGTTTTCACCTTTTAGTCAACCTGGAAAACTTGTAAAAAATATTTTCTTTTCTTTTTTTTTCTTTTCTTTTATGTTTCTTTTTCTTGTACTAGACTTATAAAATCCATTTTGTTTAAATGTATTTGTTAGACCATCCACAATATGGTTCAATAACTCAATTCCATTCAACACTCACTTTATCACTCCACCTCATCTTCTCTCTCCATCCACCTAATCATTCAACAACCCATCAATTTTTACACTTCCAATGGCTTATTTAATACTTACCATTCAACACCCTCCCAACTCATCATCCTACCCCACCACTTTTATTTTATTTTATATCTTTTATTTTTATGATTAGTAAAATAATAATAACAATTATTATTATTATTATTATCGTTTATAATTAAAAAATCACACTCAATTAATTTTTTTAATTACAATTAAATTAAAAAAAAAAATTGTGTCGAAATTTAAAGAAATTTACATCTACTTATAGAGAAAAAAAATGCAGAATTTTGATGTAATTTTTTTTTGTTATTATTATTATTATTATAAGATAATTCGGATACAAAATTTG
Organism: Campanula takesimana; assembly: GCA_026119855.1. Taxonomy (NCBI): domain Eukaryota; kingdom Viridiplantae; phylum Streptophyta; class Magnoliopsida; order Asterales; family Campanulaceae; genus Campanula; species Campanula takesimana. Next base: position 1,336,462 of record JAOWBW010000323.1, read on the forward strand.
GGTGAGAAAGTGTAAATTGACCGACCAACCACCGAGCGCCAAGTGTCCCTTCAACATGTGTTGATGCTGGTCAACACTCCTCCCCCTTCAACATGCTCCTCCAATGGTTCCAACTATTGAAAACCCACCAACACCCCATTGCAAATGGTCTTAGTGTATTTCACTTTTACGTTTAATTTTTCCTCTAAATTTCAAGGGTTTCAAATACTATAAAACAAGAGTCAGTCTTATGAAAAACTTATTTTACACTAAGAGATGTGTAAAACTTGTTTTACATAAGAGAATTTGTTTTACATTAAGGGATGAAAACAAGTTTTACACTAAAGCGAGTGTAAAATAAGTTTTTCTCAAGATTTTCACATAAACAAATCATTTGCTATTGAAGAACCAATTTTTTTTAGAGTTTAGGAAAGATGACATATCCTTTGCAGTTGAGCAATCGAAATTGACCCTCCACCGCTCCCTACGATCACGAACCTCCTATCTCCACCTCCCACCTCCACCTACATCAATCTCAATTCCTCATCGCAGTTTTCTCGTCTACTAAAATAGCCATTTTCCACATCTAGAACACCTCTTCGCACTTTCTCTCATCAACCAGTTTTCCATTCGATGAACACTTTTCTAACTCCGGAATTTTAATCTGTAATGATTACAAACTCAACATAGACATTGACTTTAGCCACTTTTCCAAATTACCGGTAATGTTCAATTTCAGTGATTAAATCGTATTGTTAGTTCAAATTGAAATGGTGTATGTTAACTTGTAGATAGGAGAGATGTGATATCCCCCTTCCCACGTCGGAAATATGTGGGAATTGAGTGTGTTATATAGAAGGCACATACACTCCTACTAAGCATCAAATCATCCATTGGACTTTTGGAGGCCTGTGATGGGCTGTGGTTGACCCAATTGAGGAGATGCTTGGTGGGCTAGTGTATGGTACCTATGTGACGGGTCGGGTCTGCGGACTCGGGTCGTTACAAATGGTATCAGAGCGGAACCCCGGCCTTAAGGCTTGCGAGCTAGCCCGGAGGTACGATCTGGGTATTGATTGACCTTGCCAGGGACGGCAAGGGTTTGAGTGGGGGAGATTGTGATATCCCCCATCCCACATCGGAAATATGTGGGAATTGAGTGTGCTATATAGAAGGCCCATACACTCCTACTAAGCATCAAATCATCCATTGGACTTTTGGAGGCCTGTGATGGGCTGTGGTTGACCCAATTGAGGAGATGCTTGGTGGGCTAGTGTATGGTACCTATGTGGCGGGTCGGGTCTGCGGACTCGGGTCGTTACAAGAGAAATTTGGAGTTGCATTCACCATGAATAGGTGTTAATTTGGGAACAATGGAGTTATGTTGTCAGATATCTATTACAAAATACCCTAAAACGATTGAGAAAGCACTTAACAACTTTAGTAGAATTGAAGTTGTTTTCTGGTACGATAGATATTATAAGAAATGTAGTGCATGTTAAAAGTGAAACTTGCTATAGAGTACAGTTGATGAAAAGAAAATCAACCCTAAAATGAATTAGACATGTTGGTGTGAGGTGAGTCAATTCGACATGAAAATCAGCCTTGTTAAACATGAATATGTGACTTAAGGTATTTGGCAAGCTGACTCAAGCTAGCTTGATGTGTTACAAGTAACCTAGATCTTGAAGCTCATTACGATCTCAACTCGCATATCCATTTCATAGTTGCACTTACCACGAACTCATAACTTACCATAACTACTCTCTTCTACTTACTCTCTAATCTCATAGTTGGTGGTCTACCACTTGTGGCTGAATGTACAACCTTTATATTTCAACAAAAAAAAAAAAACTCTTTGTCACAAACACACCTAGTTAACCCCTCCAAATCATTCTAATCGTAGTTACTATATCAAATTCTATTTAATTTTCAAGTATCACAATCTCATATCTAGCATCATCATGATTGTCAGCCGACTCTCGATTTGATGCTGCAAGTTCTCTATGCTTCTTTCGTTTTGCAGATCCCTGAATTGGCTTCCCTATTGTACATATTGCTTATTTATTTTAGATTCAATTCATTTCATTTCAATTCAGTTCAGTTCATAGCTTGCTAATCTTATGTAAAAATTTGGTGGGTGTCTTGATTAATATGATGTTTCATTGAATGAATTGATGTCGAAATTTGAAGTACTAGGACGACTTAATGCAGGTGATGCCGGACGGAGCAGAAAGAGCAGTACCCGGAGGGGTGACCATGGGATGGGAAGAAGAAGGGGAAAAGACGGAATGGTGGGGGTATTTTGATTGAAGTAAAGTTCATATTTTATCCCTTAAAAAAGTCATGTGCATTGGCAAATGATTATTTAACATGGGAAATGGATATAGTTATTGTTTAGTGATATTCTTGCACAAAGTGTTAGTTGAGGTACTTCTATTGCATAAAAAATGACATAAGTTACTAAGCATGCACAAAGTGTCACTTGAGGTACTTCTATTGTACATTTTCATTACTAACTTTTCTAAAAATATGTTTCTGAATGGAGTTGGTTTTATAAAAAATAGTTTTTTCTGATACTTAGGAAAAACGTGTTTTTGAATCGAAGCGAATGAAACGCAATTCGCTGAACAAAAGCCGTAAGCCGTCGTAGCGTTGTTACCCTCTCATGCGCCAATCGGTTTTACTCTCTTTTGAGAACAGTTGAACATGGGATGATTATACTAATGTGTAAATCAATTTGGTTTAATATCCACAATCACTTGTCTAAGATAATATAAGTTTTAGGGATTTTAGTCCTCTTTTATATGCTCTGTTATTTCATGCCGGGTTTTACCCTTTTCTTTTAACTCTCTTGAAAATAAACAGTGTCATTAACTGAAAGTGCCCGAGTGTGTATAATAAAATGCTAGTACATGTGATTGAGTTGTTTTTGAAGTGATAGTGCATGTAATTGAGTTGTTTTAAGAGTGTCAGTGCATGTGTTATTGAGTGCAGTATATGTGTTATTAAGTTCAAGTGCATGTGTTATTGAGTGTCATTCCATGTGTTTGTGTGTTTAAAACTGTCAATTTGTGTGTATTAAGCTGCCAATTTATATGTATAAAATTGTCAGCGAATGTGTTTGTATGTTTAACACAGCGAGTTCAGATGTTTAATTATGCTAGTTGTGTTTAATATTACCGGTGTGTTTGTATAAGACTACCAATATTAGTGTTAGAAGAATCTCAGTGGTAGTTTTATAGAGTGGCAGGTTAGTGTTAAAGAGTGTCAGAGTAGTGATTAAGAGTGACGATGTTAGTGTTAACATATGTCAGGGGTGCTAATAAGTGTCAGTTGTAGTGTTTAAGAGTGTCAGTTGTAGTGTTATGGAGTGTCAGTTCATGTGTTTAGAGTGTGTCAGTGCATGTGTTAAACATTACCCATTCATGTGTTAAAATGTACCACTTCATGTGTTAGAAGAGGTCATGTGTTAAAAAGTGTCAGGTAGTGTTGCTGTATTTATAAGTTTCAGTTATTTACAAAAATGTGACCGCGTCTTTTATAAGAAGCGTCAATTATTTACAAAAATTTCACCACGCATTTGAAAAAAAAGCGTCAGTTGATTGAAAAAATACCACCACACGTTTAAAGCAAGTTCCACTTATTTTCCAAAATATCAAAGCTCTTTTTTAAAACCCTTTTTTATTGTTAGAGCAGAAAAGTGATTTTGAGAAAATGAAGTGGAGCAGATCAGTGATCCAGTCGGGTAGCAGAAGAAGTCCGGTCGGACTAGCTTGGGTCCGTTCGGACCATTACCTTGACCCGGGCGGACCATTCGACTCCGAGGAATTCCGGAATTCGGCGATGTTCTGGCTGTTGAAGAAAGTAAATCAAGTCGGTTAAGGATTTGATTTAGGACTCCTTCTATCTTCCGAATTAGGTCTCTAATACTATAAATACTAGTCATAGTTTAGTATTTATTTCATAGCATAATCAAAGACATAGAGAGAGAGAGAAATATCAGTAATTCTAGTTCTAGGAATTTTCATAGCTAGGAACTTTGTGATCAAAGTTCGTGCAAGCATAGATTAGTGTGATCATCATTTTCTTGTAATTGTTTCTCCGTCATAATAATATATGTTTCCCCTTGCCCGTGGAGGTATCCAATAGAGATTGGTGAACCACGTATATTCTGTGTTGATTTGTGTTCATTATTATTTATCTCTTGGGTCTGATTTACTAACAAGTGGCACCAGAGCCTGGTTAGTCAAGGAAGATCAGGGCATTCCGCTGTGATAGAAAGAGATGGATTCTGGGATGGACCAGAAAATCGACAAGTCTGATGGGAAGAACAGTTTCAGTTTATGGCAGATCAAGATGAGAGTCATGTTACGAAGACAAAGTTTGTGGGCTCTAGTGGCTACTGCAATCAGGGATCACAAGGATCCAAAAGGTAAGGCAAATGTCGTTCCCACAGTAAAGGATTCGAAGAAGGCTGCAGACATAATAGTATTGGATGAGAAGGCTCATTCAATGATTATCATGAGTCTTGATGATGAGATCTTAGCGGAAGTAGCGGATCAAGAAACATCGGGAGGCTTGTGGCTGACGTTAGAGAATATGTATTTGACGAAGTCTCTAACCAACAAGCTCTATATGAAGAAGAAGCTATTCACTTTCCATATGTCTGAAGGTACGCCTATCAAGGATCATCTAGATAGATTTTCTGCTTTATTACTTGAATTGCGTAATATAGTGGTGAAAATTGAGGATGAGGATGCTGCTTTAATTCTTCTGGTGTCTCTACCATTGTCATATGAATCATATGTTGATTCATGTCTGAACAAAGAGATAATTACTCTGGAGCAAGTAAAGTTTGGTCTGAATACTAGAGAACTGCGCCAAAATGCGAGTGGTACTAGTACAGAATCTCAGTCATCAGGTTTGGTTGCGGAAGGTAGCAGAGGGCATGGTCGAAAGAACGGAGGTTCTAGACGGGGTCCGAGACCCGGAGATATCTGTAGTTTTTGCAAGGAGAAAGGGCATTGGAAAATCGATTGTCCCAAGAAGAAGAGATAGCAGCAGAAATCTGAGTCGACTGCTGCGGCGGCAAGCAGTGACAATCTTGATGAGGATTGTGATTATGCCCTGCTGACCGAAGAAGAAGCGTACAAGGAAGCTGCATGGGTTCTGGATTCGGGAGCGTCTTATCACATGTGTTCGCGCAAGGAGCAGTTTACAACGTACGAGCAGAAAGATGGAGACTGTATTTATATGGCTAATGGATCAGACTGCGAGGTAGTTGGCATGGGCTCTGTAAGGGTGAGAACTTCTGGTGATAAAACTCTCACATTAAACAAGGTAAGACATGTTCCACAAGTAGCAAAGAATCTGATATCACTTAGTCGTTTGGACAAAAAGGGATACAGTTTCAAAGGTGAAAGTGGAATTCTGGATGTCTACAAAGGTTCAGATGTGATTCTGAAGGGAGAAAGAAAAGGTTCCGTGTTCATCCTCCAAGGTTCTGAGAATGGTGAGGGTGTTGACGAGCAGGTGGAGCATCGTTTTACTCTAGGCCGGAGTGAACTGGGCATGCCACGGCTAGAAGATCAACACACACCGGTTCTATCAGTCATGGTTGGCATGATCCAATGTCGACTGGATGGGCCACAACTAAATGACTGTTAATCGCCCGCTGGGGCAATTCTGAGTGCCCGTAGGTGCACATCTGAGTGCCCGTATGTGCACGTCTGGGTGTCCGTAGGATACATTGCATGCAGAAAATCTGATTGTCTAGAGGACAAGGTTGTTTGTCTGGTGAGGCAAATTCTGAGTGTCTTGAAGATACATGATGCACAAAAATCGAGTGTCTTTGACGAAAGACAGGCTGAGGAAAAGGTTGAAAAATCTGGTACAAGGGATGTGGCTCAAGGTGGAGTCTATGTCGGAAGCTCGTGCATCTGAATTATTATGGGAGATTCAAAATCAAGGTGGAGCTTGTTAGAGCAGAAAAGTGATTTTGAGAAGATGAAGTGCAGCAGATCAGTGATCCGGTCGGGTAGCAGAAGAAGTCCGGTCGGACTAGCTTGGGTCCGGTCGGACCATTACCTTGACCCGGGTGGACCATTCGACTCCGAGGAATTCCGGAATTCGACGTTGTTCTGGCTGTTGAAGATAGTAAATCAAGTCGGTTAAGGATTTGATTTAGAACTCCTTCTATCTTCCGAATTAGGTCTCTAATACTATAAATACTAGTCATAGTTTAGTATTTATTTCATAGCGTAATCAAAGACATAGAGAGAGAGAAAGATCAGTAATTCTAGTTCTAGGGATTTGCATATCAAGGAACTTTGTGATCAAAGTTCGTGCAAGCATAGATTAGTGTGATCATCATCTTCTTGTAATTGTTTCTCCGCCATAATAATATCTGTTTCCTTTGCCCGTGGAGGTAGCCAATAGAGATTGGTGAACCACATATATTCTGTGTTGATTTGTGTTCAATATTATTTATCTCTTGGGTCTGATTTACTAACATTTATTATTATTAGAAAACACTTATTTTTTCTAAGATTTTCGCTTATAAATGTCCGTTAAAAAATAATTGAATTTCAAGGGAGTAGATCGAAAGCTCATTGGTTGGTTTTCTTTATGTTATTGATTTTCTCCAATATAAATATAAGAAGACAAAACTAGTGCAGTATTGTTTAAGTTTAATTAGAATATTTTGTTATTACTTGCAACATGTAGTGGTATCATAACGTGACAAGTTTGAGTAACAATAAGTCAGTTTAAAATCACACCAATTTCATGTCTTCACCAACAGACACACAAGTTTGTTTAACTCTTTTATAACCATCTCTTCCCAATTTTGAATTTCACATAAAACATCATATATTTACATTAACGTTTGTATGAAGCATTGTTTGAATTTATATTGAATTTTGATTTTTCATCGTGATTTCTAACAGGCTTTGAAAATTATAAGTAGAGATGAAATAAACAATTGTCATATTGACGCTTTGAAAATTGTAAGTAGAGAAGAAAAAAAATAAACAATTGTCATATTGACGCTTTGAAAATTGTAAGTAGAGAAGAAAAAAACAATTGTCATATTATGTCTCCTTGACGTCCCTATGGTTAGAAGTGAGATAGAAACCATGTTAATATTGATAGTCATTTCACACTTTTTACCGTTTTTAATTTTATAAATAAAATAAAGAAAAAGATATCAAAATCCATTACTATATGTTAGTGTAAACAGAGATGTTACCTCAGATGTTACCTCAGATGTTATCGCTGGCAGTCATGTGCTACCCGGCGAAATATGTGTTATAGTTTTACATTTATTTTCATAATAATTTTTATACTAATGTCCTAATATTATTGTCTAGATGGCTGTATTTTTGTCCATATTTCAGGTTATATTAAGGTGGAAATTAAAGCTAAATACAGAGAGAATGGATTAAAGAAAAGTTATTCATAAATGGTTATGAATAACTTTCAACATCTTTAACATGTGGGTAAATGATAAAAACGTGGGAAGACTTATTCCAAGGTTTGTTGCTGATCAAATGGAAGAGTACAAGGCTTTGGAAGCAAGGAGTACAACAAGGTGAAGCTTAGACTTGGCCATGAAGTATTCGGTTGAGATAAAAGTGGAAAGTTGACCAAGTCTTGTTTGATTTGTGGAGAGTTAGCTCGGCACATGATCTCCACCCTCCCCACTCATCACAAACAGCCTTGGGCTGTGTTATTGAGTAACCTCCAAGTATTTGTGGCTATATAAAGTGCTTGGATGAAGACATTGAAGACAAGCCAAAATTTACACACATCCATAGCACAAGAACAAAGTACTTCTTGGCTCCTTTGTATCTTTCCTCCCATACACTCTTTTCCACACTCATATACTTCGTGTTTGAGTGTGTTTTGGCTAGGATAGGATCATTGTACTTTGTTTTTATTTTGGTTCCATAGAACGTATATCATACTAGCTATAGGGAACCTTTTGACTTTGTAATTGGTATTGATTATAAAGTTTTCGCCATGTAGGCATCTCAAGTTATATTTATATAACTTGAGAAAAATATATCTCTTGTGCTATTTATTTTTCCGCTGCAAAACTCTTATATTTTCGGGTGTGTGTATTCTGTCCGTCAGCGTGTGTTAGCTGGGGTGTTACCTAACACTTGAGGTAACATCTGTTCTCAGAAAGCTTTTGACAAACATTTTCACTATATAAAATGAAGAAAGTCTTGTCATTTTTAGAATGATTCCCTATGCACCTCTAAAATAGAAAAATTGGGTAAATAAGTTCAAATATGTCATTATCCTTAATTTGACACTAGTAGTTAACTTTGCGTGTTGATTGATATTTATATGATGCTTTTTAATTTTTTTATATAGTGAACAAAATAAATTATGATCAATATAATGAAAAATTATTAATTGATCCGGACGGAACGCGTTGAAGTTTTTGATGTCATTGAGCGCGTGTGCGTAAACGGTCGTAACTTTTGACTCCGGATCAACTACGCCACGCACAGCATATCAAATCGAACTTTGGAGCGAGACGAACAAAAGTCATAGAGCGTAGACCTTTGATTCGGGTTTAAAAGGCCCAAAAAACCTTGTTTAGGGCCTCAAACAGGCTTCTAAATTTTTTATCAGTTTTTGAACTCTTTTTTTTTTCATAATTAAGGTTTATTCAGTTTTACGGTTGCAGAATATTTAAAGACTTTGTTTTAGAATTTTTGGAGCCATTTTTTTCGTTTTATGTTATTGATTTTTTTTCCAGTATTACTGCACGTTCATTGTTTAGATAGTCGAGTTTTTAATTGTGTTAATTTTCAATATATATATATATATATTAATAAATACATTTATGGTTTTAGAAATATTTTTACTTTTTTTTTAGTATATTCTTTTTGTTTAAGAGATCGGAAAGATGTTTCGTATTTTGCGGAAAGGGTGGTTTTCAACTTTAGATGTTGTTACTACAATTAACGAACATAGGGTGACATTAGTGTTGATCTTTTATTGAAGAAAATGGTGTTTTGTCATGGTCAACTATATGTTGCCCTATCTCACGTTAGAGATGCAGCTAACATTAAGATATTGATATGTAATGATACATTTTCTGGCCAAACTGACGTTATCATAGACAATATTGTCTTCAAAGAATTTTTTCACAGTTATAATGTGTCATTTTTATTCAACTCATCTAAACTTATACAAATTGAGTATAAGTAATAACCCATGCATCGTACGGGAGTAACACTAGTATGTGTAATATACTAAGTCCACATCTAATAGGGTATTGAATTTGAATAGAGGATATTTGGCCCGTGCAGTTAGACTTCACAACAGTCTCATTTCCTTATAATCTGGATTGTTGCATCTATAACAAAACCTGGATTGTTGCATCTATTCTACAAACTAACTATGAGACATATGGTGGCGGACGACAGACCTGCTATTCAAAAAGGCGCAACTAGACCCACTTAATTAAGTACTCCCTCCCTCTGTCCCTAAATGAGTGTCCAAATTTCATTTTAAGGGACACTGAAAATCTCAACTTTTTGAACAATTTGGTAACAACGATTCATATATAAGCTTGTAATCTCCTTTCCAAACCTTTAGTTTTGCACGTATAAAGAAACTGGTGAAAAAAAAATTCGAAAAAAAACGTTTAGGGAGAAAGTTATGTTAAAAAAAGACACTCATTTAAGGACAAAGATTTCTTGAAAATGAACACTCATTTAGGGACAGAGGGAGGAGTTGTTTATTTCAGTGGTTAAAATGTTAGAATGCTGACAATGTGGTTGTGAGGTCATGACAAAAAAAAAATATTTTTCACAATTGTATTTTTAGAAAGGTTCAGATTTGTCACTAATAAGACATTGTCGGTTAAGGTTATTATTGGAGATTAGATTATCGTAACACAAGAATTGAAAACAATTAAAGTGATACATTTTTCAATAGTAACCTTGTTCTGTTCATATTGATACACTTTTTGTACCTTCTAGTAATTTGGCCTTTCACAAAGAGCAATTCTACAAGTTAGTTCAAGAGTTGTGAATTGTGTACTTTTATTTGTGATTTTTTTTCAGAGAAAATTTTGGGGGAAACTAGTTTCTCCATAGGTTATAAAAAATCTTGTTTTTATAGGGGTTAAAGTTTTGGGTTTAAGGTTAGGTTTAGGCCTTTTAGGGTTTAAGAAAGGTTAAAAAACAAGACTTTTTATAACTTATGGAGAAACCAGTTTCCCCCAAAACCAACTCTTTTTTTCACTCGTTTAGTGGATATACGTTTTCAGTTTTCTAAAAGACTTTTTGTTACTTCCATAACTATACATATAACATATTATACTAAATACAAGTTAATGACAATATAGAGTAGGTTTTGGGGGAAACTAGTTTCTCCATACGTTATAAAAAATCTATTTTTTAATATTAGTATTACCCTTAAACCCTCAGCCCTAAAAGCATGATTCTTTATAACTTAAGGAGAAACTAGTTTCCCCCGTAATTTTCTGAAAAATATATGTTGTTGACGAATAACTGAAGTCAAACTTAATTATTCTTGTTATCATGTACTCCCTCCGTCCCACCTCACTTGAGACTTTATTCCATTTTGGGTCGTCCCACTTCACTTGAGACCTCCCAAAATGGCCATGATTTTATTATTTTATATTCAATCTACCCCACCCACGCATTCTCTCTCTTCATTTTCCATCACACAATTCATTCAATCAACCTACTTTTAACCTCACTCATTCTCTCTCTTCATTTTCTACCACACATTTTCATTATTTTATTCTTTTTCCTTAGTTATTGAGCCCACCTCTTAAGTCTCAAGTGAAGTGGGACGGAGGGAGTAATTTGACAGTTGAGATGGCATGGTTTGTGATGTAGATAGCATACAAGTCCACTAATTCAATACTATGCAATTTGGTTTTAGTTCGATTTATTTAAAATAAATGTTATATTTTTAGTTTAGAAACTAACTTTATTATAATATTACTACAATATTTGTAAGTGAACAGATTTATTAATTAATTTGATAAATGAATTATAATAATTAATATGGAACAAAAAAATAGAAAATAGAGTACTGCATAAATTGCATAAAAAGGAAATCTTGTGTGAGACTGATCTCAACGAGAAAGGAAATAAGCTTGCTCTGCCCCGCCTATAAAAAAACAAACTATTTACTCTCTCAACGAAATTTTTCTCACGTGTAAGCTCGTCTCACTCAAGTTTTTTTCTTGCGTAAATTGAAATCAACCTTTTGTTGTAGACTTTTAGTTGGAAGATGATGCGGTGTTCCACCGACAGAGTATGTCAAGGGCTTAGTCAAGCTAGCTACCTTTATATAGATATAGGCCAAAATATAAAAAGTGATGTCATCATCAATTAATTACTCCTATATTTTGTCAATATTATATTATATAGTTGGTGGGTAATAGACATACAATTATTGGCTTGTAGGCAACCGTCATTTTGGTAATTGGATTATATTGTACTACTCCCGTCTCAGTCGGAAATGATATTTATATTTGACTATTCAAATATTTTAAGAATATGAATAATTGTTTCACTAGTTATATTGTGTTTATGTATTTTTAAATTTAAATTATAGAAATGAGAAGAAATTTTTTAGACAATAAAAATGACAAATTAAAAAATCATTTTAAGACAGAGACAGGAGTATGAGTTTTGAATACTCTTCCCGGTGCAAAGTAGATGTGGCTATGGCTATTCCACACACACACACACACACACACAAAAAAAAAAAAAAAAAAAAAAAAAAAAAAACTACAGTAATTGTTGCTTTTGAATTTTAAGCATTCAAAATCCTATTTCTTTGTTAGATTAAATGTGTTTTATTATGTTAATTATTTTATTGAGTAAGGTGATGCATGAAGGAAAGACAATAAATAAAGAAAAAGTTAGTACGTCATTATTAAGTTATTGTAATTATTTTTATTAGTAAAATTTCAAAAGTAATAATTATTTTGGATCGGACGAAGTAAAAGACATTCATTTATTAACTGGCATCATTTGTTGTGAAGATTTTTTTTTATGTTTTCTTTAACTTTAGTATCCTCCAAACTACTTCCTCTGTATCATAATACATGTCGTTTTAAATTTTTTCACACATATTAAAAAATGCAATTAATACATATTAAAACAACATGTATTATGTAAAAGTCGTGTTCTTAAATTAAATATGGAATGGTTGTTCTCTAGTGTAAAAAATCCAACTGGATACTTCCTATGAAAACTTATTAGGAAACGTTCCCTCTGTCGAATGCCAAGATCGTATCCCTAATCTCAAAATTCGATCCGCCACATAAGCATCACGCACTCACTGACCCACTGAGCACAATGATATTGGATCAATTGAGCTTACTATGAATTCACCCAAGCGTCTATGAACAATATTGATGCCTAATATTAATATGTGAATCTCTTAGCCATTAGAATTTTCATACTCCCTCCGTCCTAAAATGATCTTCATGTTTGACTATTCAAACTTTTTAAGGATATGAACACTTGTTTCACGAGCCATGTTGTGTTTATGCACTTTTAAGCTTAATTTATAGAAATGGGAATATCTTTTTGGGACAATAAAAAAATGACAACTGAGAAGATCATTTTGAGACGGATGGAGTATTTTCCAAAGTGTTGAAGATATACAAATAAGTAATCCGTATGATCTAGTGCTATGCTAAAGACTAGATGAATGTCCAAATTGGAGGGATTCTCATGCCTTGCTAGTACTATACTATACTATATACATATATGAAACTATTTAATATCACCAACAAACAAAAGGAGGTGGTATAAATATACAAAGAGGTTAAGATAAAGATCATTTGAGAGACAAAGTTTTAGGTGTAAAATTAATTAAGAAAATAGTTTGGTATAATACAATATACTCCCTCTGTCATAGAAAGATAGTCTCTTTTTTTTCGTTGTTACAACGAAAAAACTTTGGTCAATAATTAAAGCTACTATTAATTATTTTAATGAAATTTAAAAGTTGTTATTGATACACCATTATAAATACTATCAATACCATTTTTTAGATTTACATAAAGATTACTAAATGCACCTTTAATTATTGCTCAAAGTTTATTCGTCGAAACAACGGAAAAAGAGGAACTATCTTTCTGAGACGGAGGGAGTATATGCCTAGTCTAATAAGTTTTGCCAGACCATATACCCATACCAATCACCCATTTTATTCCTAATCAAACTTTGTTACGAAAGAAGGTTCTTCCCACTCTCGTAATTTAAAAAAAAAAAAAAAAAAAAAAAAAAAAAACGTAATACGAATTTTCCTATAGAAGAATTTGTTTCTTCATTCCGCACAAACATATTGGGTCAATTAGGGCTTATCTGGTAGAGCGGTGCGTTCAAAATGGATTGAAAAAGTCAATTTTTTGCTAATTAAGCGTATCAATTGAGAGTTTTTGAGTGAAGCTTTTTAAAAAATTTAGCCATTTTTAACCGCTCATAATAGTAGCGTCAAAAATTGAAAAATCTTCGTTTTTAAATCTTTGTACCAGACAAGCCCTTAGGCTTACTTAAGGATCCACACAAACTGGATATAAATAACACCGGTCGGTGCCTAATACTCCCTCTGTCCCAAAATGATCTTCGCGTTTGACTATTCAAACATTTTAAAGATATGAATACTTCCTTCACTAGCAATGTTTTGTTTATGCACTTTCAAGCCCAAATTATAGAAATGAGAAGAACTTTATGGGACAATGAGAAATGGCAAACAGGAAGATCTTTTTGGTTGGGACGGAGGGAGTATTAATGTGTGACTCTTATGGTAACCATAGTTTTCATTTTTTTTTTCCGAAGTGGGATGGAGATGTACAATTAAGTATGGTTTATAAATATTAAAGACAAAATGAATGTCAAAAATGAAGGGATTTTCATGCCTTGCTAGTACTATACTATGCTATATATGAAACTATTAAATTTCAGCAACCAACAGAAAAAGGAGGTGGCATAAATATACAAAGAGGTTAAGATAATTTGAGAGGCAAAGTTTTAGGTGTAAAATTAAGAAAAATGTTTGGTACATGACAATCTGTATGCATTGTCCAATAAGTTTTGCCATAATCATATACCAATCACCCATTTCATTATTAATCACTCCTGCCTACTTACTAAACAAGGTTCCCTCCTCAAAAAAAAAAAAAAAAAAAAAAAAAAAAAAAAAATCTATGAAATCGTAATACAAATTTCCACTAGAAAAACCTTTTTTTTTTTTTTTTACAGTTTAGGAGGTATCAAAAAAAAAAAAAAGAAAGTATTCTTTACTATTTCCACCATTTTAAGTACTATTCATTATTAAATTCTACCTCCGTCGCAAAAAGAACAAAAACAGTAACAAAAATTCTACTTTTATTTGTGGTTTGTCCCATAAATCTGTTTCACTACAAAACATAGAAATAATTATAGTGTAATTTCTACAACGTACAAGCAAGTAAAGAATTGTGCATTAAAACGTTGACTTGTCAAATGTGACAGCTTCTTGGGACCGATGGAGTAATTCTTGTCTTGTCCAGTACTGTACACAATTTGCTATAAACACATATTCTAACTTGATTAACTATCATGCTTGTGAAGTTCAGTGCTCGATAGGAACCAATGGTAAGAATCCGAATATGTATGTGTATTACCAAAATGACTTAAAATAACTTGGTTTATCTTAAAAAAATACTCCCTCCGTCCCATAATGATAGTCCCATTTACCATTTTTGTTTAACCCAAAAAGATAGTCCCATTCCAAAATTGTTAGGTTAAAACCATTCCAAAATTGCCAACCAAAGAAGAAGAGGGAGAGAGGGGAGAATGAGAGTCAACCAAGGAAGAAGAGGGAGTAAAGTAGTAATATTAAAACCTCATAAAGGGTAGTGATGGAAATGAAAAGCGGTTGTTAAAATGTTTGATTAGTCAACTGAGACCATCATTACGGGCCGGAGGGAGTAAAAAATAAGCATTTATCTTGAGACAGAGGGAGAGAGATTGAGAGATGAGGGGGGGGGGGTAGAGAGAGAGGAAGCTATCCAAGGGGCCAAAAATATGCATCTTTCTTTCAGTAGTATATAAGAATGCTATTACATTGAAAGTAACGATTGAAAAAAAAGGATACAACACAATAAGGTTACTAATGATGTTCGTTTGTTGTTCTATTATGGGATTCAGAACTATGTTTCGACTGATGTTTTAATTGCAACAATGTATGCCATCTTGTCTTTCTCACTAAGGTGAAGATAAATGTAATAAATAAAGCAATAGTGATCGCAAAACTTACAGGAGAATTTGGCCTATTGCTTTTCCAGAATACTGGCGTGTCAACACTAACTGAAGCAAATCTGCCTCCGTTTTGTTTTCCCCTGACAATAGGATTAAAGTAAGGAAGTCAACTCAATTGAACTTTGACTATAATTTTATGAAAATCTAAATAATCTCAGGCATTTAAAACTTGTAATTGATTCACAATTTGAACTACTGACAATAACAATCTTTAGAACTGTATATGGACATTTGGATTTTCGTAAAATTATAATCAAAGCTCAATTGAGTTAACCATAAAAAGCAAAACGGGACTATCTTTCCGAGGGAGTACTGTTTTAAAACTAAAACATTTGCCAATAACAACTTCAAAACAAAATTAGTGAACTTTCAATTAAAAAAATATTGGTTACAGAAAAAGTTAAAGGTGAAAGGTGAAAGGTTATATTTATATACAGATGTGCACATTAGTGTGCCATGATCACCCAAAAACTTATCCGTGGAACAGCAGAAGATAATAAGTCAGAAGACCCTGCATACAATTATTTCAGCTTGAAAATAGGATTTTCCTTTTTAATAAATTGATGTGGGGTAAAAATGTACGCATACCTCATGAGCTCTTTGAATAAGCTCCATATCCGATTGCCGCCATGCGAAGAGTAATTGACTTCGTCTTCATTAGAGTCACCTTTTTGTGCCCCTGAAAGAACAACATATATTTAAAACAGATGATTTTGAAATTTGCCATTGCATCATACAATTTCAGATTTACAAATGGTTCATCCTCCATCCGATTTTCAAATGTCCCAAGTTTTAAAATATTTATATACTATTATATATACACACATATACAAGTATGTATGTATATATATTAAATATATATGTACATAAATATATAATTAGACGAAATGGACTAACCTTTCACTGATGTCCGCATCGCAGCCAACTTTTGAACCATTAAGCGTTCTACATAGCTGATACATGCACAAAGCAACTTGGTTATCAACTTACACAGTGAATGGGATACTCATCTGCCAATGCATATTTATTAGTGATGATCTGTGTCAAACTGGTATTTATTTTAAAACGCATTACAATAAAGCCTAGATAAATCTAAAAAATTTAAATATTAAGGTTTAATTTAATTTTCAACCACTATAAGTTGGCCCGACTTCCACTTTAGTTATTCACAATTTCACCCCTCCAAGTGAAAATTTAGGGGGTGGAAGAAATGAGATTAATTAAAATTTTACATCCATCAGAATCTGAAAGGGTTAACTTTTTGGGGCTTGGGCCCTAAATTGACAAAATTGACTAACGTTGTTAACTTTGGACCCTAAATTGACAAAATTGATACATCAGACCCCTATTGGCACACACCCCCCAAACTTTGGACCCTAAATTGTCATTTCCCCTTAAAAAAAACCAACTTCCAGAAGATATTTTCTCTGTAAATTCTCAAACCTTATATCTTTTGGGATCTGAACCTTGACAGTGAAGTGGTGATGGCCTCTTACTGAAGGTGTATCCGTGTCTGGGACTCCCATCTTTGCCATTTTGACCGTCTCTCCAGGCTGAATCCCCGCAGGAATTTTTAGATCTCTTAAACCATCAACAGTTTCCACCTAATATGCGTAACATTGTATGCATCAATCATCTTTAATACGTGATGGAAACATCAATCATCTTTAATACGTGATGAAAACAAGATATCTGAATCCAGTAAGTGAACTTAAGAACGTAAACTTACACCAGTAATGCATCTCGAGAATATAATTCATACAAGAATCACATGAGGATAATGACCCATATAAACTTAAAAACTAAAAGAAAACTAGTTGATTTAACCTCTTTATACTTGAATGCTTCTATGAATTGCAACCTAAATGTAGCTAAATAGAAGCAATAAGACAAATAATTATGTGTCAAATACATAATGTAGTAGAACCTTAAATTTACATACACATTACTTATGCTTCTCAACTATCAAATCACTGCCAAAACTAGGGATGTAACTCAACCTGGGAACTCGAATGCCCGACTTGACTAAGTCGAATCACTTAACTTGACCCAACTTGGATAGCTTTCTACAGCCGAGTTAGGGTGAGAATTCCACTCAATATTACGCAAATTAACTACTATTTATCTTTGTATCTGTAAATTAAGGCAAAGGGGATTAGTGGACACTAGGACACACTCAATATTTGAAGTTAGAATTGATTGAAGGTTCATTATAGTTTGATGGAGAAAAGAAGAAGAGAATGGAATGATTGTGAGAAAGAGAGATTGCTCTTCTATTTGTAAGTGAAGATAATACACATTCATACCCGGCTTAGTTTAAAATAGTTAGGTACACAACTAGAATTCGACAAAACTCGACCCCACTCATTTCCAGACCTAATTGTCAACACAATTTGAATCCAAAGAAAGTGGATAAAGGGCTGTGATTGTCCTCTTTCATTTCTTTTTCTTTTTGTTCTTTTTTTTTTTAAAGTAAATATGTGCATTGGAAATTCGGGGGGAAAACCTTACCAAAGAAGCAAAAGGCATTTACATGAGAACAAACAGAGGCCAAAAGTTGATGGAACCAAAGAGTGTTCCCAAAAAAGCTAAGTACACACCCCCCATCTCCCCAAAACATCTACAAAAGGGATGAGCACACTTGGCAAATACTCATTCATCCAAACAGACTGCTAAGCATCAAAAAAATGAAGCTTATAAAAAGGAGAATAGATTCCACGAAAGAGTCCTCTGCTTTTTTCTAAGGGTCCACATAATGCAATAAGGAACAGCTCCCCAGAGTTTTCTTTTTGCCACGGAAATGTGAACACAGTATCAAGCAGCTAAAAAGATATTCACAGTAAGATGGAAACAAACACTCCACTTCAATGGAAGGTCAAACCATGCAGGATTTCTCCCTTCCCACGGATTTCGCTGATTAAGAAGCTCAAACTTCAAACTAAACACGTATTAAAGATGCCAACACCAAGCATTACAACGTCCCGACATTTGACTTCCACATGCATGTACGTTTCTGCATAAAAAATACTCCTATATTGAAGTAACATGAACTAGGTTGTCTCATTTAGCTTATACATAAACGTACTCCTATATTGAAGCATTATGACCTACGTTCTCTCGTTTAGCTTAAGCATACAATAGACAATGGAACCAGGAGTGGGGAATTGGGTGGAAAAGGCTGAAGGAGAAATAGACATAACCAGTAAGCAATTCACCCTTACTAAAACTAAGAGAACCAAAAGATATGACGATGAACCCAAGCCTCGTAAAAGACCTAACAAACGAACTGAGTACCTGACCTAGTTTGCATATAATATCGGAGACATACTCGGCATTGGTCTGACGGTGAATGAAAAGAGCTAGACCAGTCGAGGAAGAAGATTTATACACGGTCAGCAGGTCTCAGCCAATGACGGTATATTAGAGATTTTTATTTATTTATTTATTTAACTTAGGCTTATTTGCATTTTGTCTTTGATCGGGTTCTTTTATAATCAAGGATTTATAATGGTGGCTTGTAGTATATGAGAAATCAATTTGGACGTCAAGAATCTCTCGACATTTATAAAGGCCCTTATGTAATGCAATAGGGAGATTTTGATGAATGAACTTGGATTACTGATTCCATTCTATAATTCCCATGAAAGTTTGCTTTTTTTTCTTTGTTATCCCAGGGAGGAATGGTTTATTCTTCTCATATCAAACCCTGATTCTCTTATTGCTGCTGAAAAAAAAGGCTTAATCTAAGGAAGCATAGGTGTCTGCAGCCAGGAAATTATTTATTGTGTTGTTTCCATATTTAGCCGCTAGTCGATCAAATTCTCTGGAAGTTCATGGCTAATGGTAGAAGTGTGAAAATTCCAATCACAACAGCAGGCAACTTATGATACTGATAACTTCAGCTATAAAGTAAAACCGCAATTGATATGAGTTATTGAACTCCACAGTCTAGAACTACAGAAAACCAAGAGCAGTGATTCAATATACCATGTCAATCTGAAGTACATTTAATATTTCCCAGAGAAGTCATTGAAATGTTTGGCTAAGGATTTCTTCCACTATAAGCTTAAGACAAGATGATAGTTACCTTAACGACAGTTCCTAGTATTGCCTCTGTATAGTCAATACGAATGTTTGAGTAAAGATTGAGGCCATCCCTCTTTATCCCTTTTCTTTCAGCAACATGGAGGATTACATAGAGATTACCAGATCTGCCCCTGCAATAAAAATCAATGGTGTCACAACATGGATTCATACATCAAAAATGTTTATGATGCTTTTCTAAGAAACAAATCAAGTATACTGATTTTTTATTTTTATTTTTGTGTTAAGGGATGATAAACTCAAAAACCATCAGAATAATCCAGTTTGTCACTGATATCAACCTAACTCAATTAGGAGATGAAGGTAACACCCCCATTTCTATGATATGAAACTCTATAGGTGACATCCAGACTCCAGTACTTCTCTTTTCCACATTGGATGCCTACAAATACTAACTTCCTGACCTCTCCAAATCAATCAACTGAGGGCATCCGCTGCTAGGGTAAAAAGGAAGGGCGACAAAAGACCCACCCACCTCCCTCCCCCCCCTGATGCTCGGACTCTTTGGTTTACCCCGCCGTACCCGTGCCGGACACTCTTATTTTAGTGCAGTCAACACGAGTCCGGCGAGGTCAACCAAAGAGTCCGAGCACCTTAGCCCCCCCCCCCAAACAATTACCCCTAGACACTAAACCATCTTTCTAGGCTGGAGACTAACAATGTCTAAAAGTATGTTAGGAACATACCCTAAGAGTCAATCGATAGATTATCGAATTACTGCCTACGTAATAAAATCCTATTGAGTCGCACACTAAGGACGGACCGAAATAGGATGTCCATTATTGGGTTTAATTTATTTGGACTTGAGCCCTAAGCTCGAATGGCATAGGCCCCAATTCCAGCTCGGAATCATCATTCCTTTAGGGCTTTGGAGATTCTTGCATCCCAAATAATTTTGGCCTTTCCTACAGTGAGAAGACACATGGGACATAACAGAGAAACCCTGGTTGTTTATATTTTGAGAGAGTACCCCTGATCTCAAACCCGGAAGCCAATACTTCGTGTGAGTGATTGATCTCTTTCAGCAACATTCATGTGGATATGGTCAGAGGCACAATTCAGATTGGATCGTGTTTGGTGCTCCTCATCCTTCTTGAAAGAATTGGATTTTCACTTTGTCAAGTATTTTTCCAACCATCCGGTTAGTTTTAGTATTTCGCATGAACTCTCTTTCGGATTTACGGTTTTGGGTTCTCCTTTTTTTAGAAAAAGAGGCTTTTACTAGAATAACAACCCGATACAAAAAGATGGACAAGGGGTCCATCTGCAAAGCAAAAAAAAAAAAAGAGAACAAGGAACTACTCTAAACTACAACATCATTCCTGTCTGTCTCTCTTCCTTCAAGTCGTTGAGAGATAAACCTTTGAAAGCACCAATGGCATATTCCCAAAGAGAAGCTAAACACACTACTCTTTCCCACAAAAGATGTTTTGGTAACAACTGATTGTAAATTATCGTCATGTTACTCTACATCCAAATACACAACGGAACTGGAAACACTCCACAACCCTACAAACGTCTCGCGTTTTCTCGTTCACAAAAACCTTCAATATGGATGACTCGCTTTCCGAGGGAACACATCTTTTGAGAGTCAATACTGGCATCCGAATCATATCACATTTCAACAATATATTTGTCAAATAGGACTTCCCCATTCTCACATTTGAAAGCACCACCGGCCTGTTCCCAAAGAGAAAAAAGATGCTTTGGTAACAACTGATTGTTAATTATTCTCATGTTACTCTCCATCCAAATACACAACCAAACTGCAAACACTCCACAATCCCACGAACGTCTCACGTTTTCTCCTTCATAAAAACCTTCAATATGGACGACTCAATCCTCGAGGAACACTTCTTTAGTGAAAGCATAGTTATTAAAGGCCCAAGGCGCACCAAGGCGCAAAAGGTGAGCCCGGAGCCTAGGCGCAAGGCGGGCGCGCGCCCGAGAGACGAAGCACAAAAAAATGCCTTAAAATATTCAAAATATAGAAGCATAAAAGAAACAAGCATAAATAGATGGTCTAACAAACATAAAGAGAAGTTCTAACACAAGGAGTCTTAAGTCTAATTATTGTTGGGGAAACTGATCATAGTTATTTCATGGCAAATGCAACACACAATGACACAAGCTGATAGTACTTTCATTAAAATGAAAATTTATTTTTTTTATCATTCATTTAGGTAAAGAAAAGTAAAATGTCCAGTATCATATTGTTCATTTCGTAATGCAGCAAAGAGAAAATGAAAAATGAGATTAAATTTAAATCAATGGAGACTAAAAAATGAGACTAAGATTAGTTACACAACACTGATATTAGTAGGAAAAAAAAAACTAAGATAAAAAAAGATAACAGGAAATAAGAAAAAGATAACTGGAAAAAGAAAAAAGATAACTGGAAATAAGAAAAAAGATAACTGGAAGTTTGGAAAAAGAAAAAGTTGTTGCCGGAAGGTCGCCTGAGGTAGCAGGAGGTCGCCGGAGGTCGCAGGGAGGTCGCCGGAGGTTCGCCGGAGGTCTCCGGAGATTCGCCGGAGGTCGTCGGAGGTTCGCCGGAGGTCGATTGAAGGTGTCGCCTACTCTTATATAGAGTAATCGTGCGTGTACGGAGAGGGTCGTGGTAGAGGAAGAGGGTATTAGGTTTAATTAGGATGTAGATGACGGTCAATTGCCGTGTCCGGAGATCAGCGCCTCGCCTAGCGGAAAAAAGCCCCGAGATCGCGCCTCGCCTCGCCTCGCGCCTAGGCGCGCCTTTAATAACTATGAGTGAAAGTCAATACTGGCA
This sequence comes from Campanula takesimana, assembly GCA_026119855.1. Classification (NCBI taxonomy): domain Eukaryota; kingdom Viridiplantae; phylum Streptophyta; class Magnoliopsida; order Asterales; family Campanulaceae; genus Campanula; species Campanula takesimana. The sequence goes on from JAOWBW010000323.1 coordinate 1,358,656, forward strand.
TCAAAATCATATCATGTTTCAACAATATATTTGTCAAATAGGACTTCACCATACTTACTCATCTCCACCATTCCATCCCATCCCATCCGCCCTTCCTTTCTCTCTACTCCACCTACGCCACCTTACCCCCAAGCTTCCTCTTCCACTCCACCCTCCCGCTCTCCCTCTCTCTTCCTCACGTTGTGCTCCTCCCCCCACCCTCTCATCCTCTGACCGTGTCGGCCCTCCATCTCATCCTCTGACTTGGCCATGGACCCCACCCCCAAACCTACAAACCGTGACATCCCAACTCAACCTTTCAACTTCCCCAAAGCATCCCCGAAGCATTACTCCTTTCGTTTCTATCTCTCTCTCCCAGAAGACATTTGCAACTCGATTTAATCCCCAAATATAATCCAAGTATTCCATACTTCTGAAACTGAGAAAGAAGGTGATTTCTGCCATCATCGATTAGAATGACCTGATGCTGCTCTGTTCCTATTCGTGGTTTCATTTTTAGAAATTGATTAAAGTTTCTTGCATTTCTTACAGAGCTTGGTTAGTATTTGCGCTCTCTTTGAAGATCTGAAGGAAAAAATATTGAAGAAAATTGTTTTGGTTGTGAAGAAAATGGTTATATTGTAATGGGTTAGATGTTATAGAATTGTGAGTTAGTGCTTGATTTCTTTCGATTTCATTATGTTTCTTTGGCGTAGATGTTTGTGATGGGGTTTCATTTTTGCTGCTTGGGGAGGCGTTTTGGTGGATTTAGGGGTGGGGTCCATGGCCAAGTCAGAGGATGGAGGGGGTGGTAGGGAGACGGACCATAATGGTGGGGATGGAATCATGGAACTGTAAAGTATTTTAACACATACAAAATGACCTTTTTTTATTTTTGACAGATGTTAGTTGCATGATGGCATATGACAACAATTTGTTCAATAATTGAGAGCTAACGGTGTGAGAACATTGCAAATATTATGTATTTGAGTGAGAACATTGAGAAAAAAAGGTTGATGAGCTCATTTAAAAAATGTTAAGTGACCAAAGCAACTGTTTGGCCCACTTTAAAATTATAAATCTCATCTCCTTTGGCCCACTTTAAAATTATAAATCACATCTCGTAGAGCACATTCGTCCTGCATAAGACCGTCTGAAGTTTCACTTTACTTCAGTTGGACACAACTCAAACTGTGAGTCGCGATCAGCCTGCAAACACACTTTTGAGACTCCTCAAAACTTGCCTCAGTGATGAATTAAGAAAATAAAAATTGTGATACTCCTTCCTCTCACGAATTATAATGTATTGTTATATCGACAACACAACATAAAGCAACCACTTTAACTAAAAGGATAGCCATGTCATCTTTAACCTATACAAGGAGTCAAGGACAAATTCCTACTTCACCCAACTCATCACTGCTAACAAAATCCACACCAACATATAGCTTTTCATTCGGTCGAAGGCAATTATGCTCCAAGCTATTGTGGTGGCCCTTTTTATGAGCATCGATCGACCTGTTTCATCTTTGTCTTGTTATTGACACAGTTATCAAAAGCGCGCCTAGGCGCGGGGCGTAGAGAGGCGCAATCTCGGGGCCTTGTTGTGCTAGGCGAGGCACAATTTGTAGGCGAGGGATTAGCCGCTATCTCTGGACACAGTAATTGACCGTCAATTAGATCCTAATTAAACCTAATACACTCTTCCTCTCCCACGACTCTCTCCGTACACGCACTGTTACTCTATATAAGAGTAGCCGACTCCTTCAAACTATAACAGCAACCTCCGGCGACCCTCCGGCGGTCTCCTGAGACCTCAGGCCGTCAGGCGACCCTTGGGCGACCTCTGGCGACCTTCCAGCAACAGGTTTTTCATTTTGCTGTTATCTTTTTTCTATTTCCTGTCATCTTTTTTATCTTTTTTCTATTTCTTGTTATCTTTTTAACAGTTTGAAAATGGCTTTTATTTCCTGCTTCTAATCTTCATGTTATTCCGGTTATCTTTTTTAAAATACCAATAAGTCTAATTTTAATGTTGAATCATAAATGGCTTTTTCCCGTTATTCCTGTTATCTTTTTTAAAAAATACCAATAAGTCTAATTTTTATGCATTGATGTATACTCCCCCCGTTCCAGAAAAGTTGAAACATTTACTTTGGAGTTGGGAAATTAAGGATATAATATTATATTAAGAATGAAAGGTAGAGAGGAAGAAAGAGAATTAGTGGGGGTGGAAAGAGAATGAGTGGAGAATAATGAGTGGTTGGGAGAAAGAGGGAGAATGAGTGGAACAAAGTTTTCTTGAATTTTGATTTGAATTTATTGATGACAATAATTAAGTTATCATAGGGGAAAATGTAGTCGTTAGGTTATTTTTCTTGCTTGGAGATCAATATTATTGATAAACTCTGAGATCAATAAGAATTTATTGATACTTTATGCATTGTAGTAGCTCACTAACCAAACTGTTCACATTTTGAGTAGGAGCTGTGTGAAACATGCGAGATTTTATGATTGTTTCATTTATTTTTTTTAATATGTTTGAGATGTAAATATAGGTCTTATAATTCATTTAGCAGAGTTTGAACGCTCTGATAGTTTAAATATAAGACTTATTTATGATGTAATTTTGATTTTTTGGTGTTTTATTGTTTAAAAAAAAAAAAAGGATTTAGAGGATATAAGTAGGGGTAGACTTTTTTTTCTTTTAATGTGTAAATTTTGAAAAAAAAAATAACTCTAATAATACATGTATATGAGATGGGAGTAATTTCATACATTAAATATAAGAGTCAACAGGAATCAGTATTAAAAAAAATAGGAAAAAAAAATATGTCAAAAAATTGTGAGAAAAGTCATATACTTCATATATAAGGAGCAAAGTACTCTCATATTATAAGAGTTATTTTTTCATAATCTTTCACATTTTCTTGAAAAAGCATTTTAAAAAACTCATATTTTATTAAGGACTACTCTCATACTTATTAAACAGTCTTATACCTTAGTTTATTTCGCAAATGTGTAGAAATTATTTTAGTTTATTTCTTAAAAACAAATTTATAATTTTTATCTTTTAAGAAAAAAAAAAAAAAAAAACTCTTATACGTCAGGTATAAGAGATGAGTTAGTCTCATACCTAAGTATAGGAGCAGACTGGTTAATAAATAAGAAAACATTTTATAATATTTATATTCTTAAGAAAATATGAAAACTTATGAAAAATAATTATTCTTATACCTAGGTATAGGAGCGGAATAGTTAATAAAATATGAGACTTTTTATAATTTTTATTTATTTAAAAAAACCTAAAATTACAAAGAAAAAAATACTCTTATACCTCAGGTATAAGAGGTGAACTATTCTTATATCTAAATATGGGGGCGGGGCGGTCAATAAAATATGAGTGTTTTTATTTAATGATTTAATAAGAAAATGTGAAAAATTATGGAAAATAATAACTCTTATACCATATAAATTACAATTATTATTATTTTTAACTTTATATTAAAAGTTGGAAAAAGTAAAAAAAAAAAAATGACACTTATACTCTAATTATAAGAGTAGAACTGATCTTATACGTCAGTTAAAAGAATTTGACCAAATAATATTTTTAACTTTTTATTAAAAGTTGGAAAAAGTAAGAAAAATGACACTTATACTCTAATTATAAGAGTAGAGCTGGTCTTATACGTCAGTTATAGGAGTTTGACCGGATTTGACCAAATAATATTGTTTAACATTTTATTAAAAGTTGGAAAAAGTGAAAAAAAAATGACTCTTATACTTTAATTATAAGAGTAGAAAGGGTCTTATACGTCAGTTAAAAAAGTTTGTCTGGATTTGACTACCAAATAATATTATTTATTTTTTTATTAAAAGCTGGAAAAAATGAAAAAAAAAATGATTATTATACTTTAATTATAAGAGTAGAACTGGTCTTATGTGTCAGTTATAAGAGTTTGACCGGATTTGACCAAATAATATTATTCAACTTTTTATTAAAAGTTGGATAAAGTGAAAAAAAAAGACTCTTATACTTTAATTATAAGAGTAGAACTGGTCTTATACATCAGTTATAAGAGATTGACCGGATGAGTAAATAATACTATTAATTTTTATTAAAAGTTGGAAAAAGTGAAAAAACAAATGATTATTATTTTAAATATTTTAATTAGTAACAAATAATTCTTTGGTTCAGTGGTTTGGAACTACCTTGTTCAAGCATAGGTCACATGTTCGATTCCAAACTCCTCATACATTGCTTTGGTATTTTCTTTTAACTTTTGGAATGGGCGAACTGGGCTGCAAGGCCGTCCAGGCTGTGGGCTGGACGGGATAGGGGTAGTTATGTCTTTTGAGTGTTAATGGGTGTAGCTGGGATTTTGATCTAGCCATGGGTTTTATGGGATTTTGATCTCGCTCAGGGGTTCTAGGGTCCAAATCTCTTAAACAAGGGGATGACCTAAGTGGTTAGGTCTACTGAAAGATCACAAATGGTGCATCTAAAAACCCAGATTGTCATGTAAGGCGCTGCCATATGCACGTCTGGCCTAACCTAACACCAATCCCACCAACTTTATGGCGTGAACAACATTTAATTTAGCAATTAACGAGTCCATATGTGTCATTTTCGGTTGGCATTATAAATAGATAACAAACTTACAAATCAGAATGGTACGACTCAAAAGAGAAAAAGTTTGGTTTAGCTGCACACCTTTTCTCGTCAACGTTGCCCTCTCCTTTAAGTTGTAAGGTGGCTCCATCACTAACACCTGGTGGGATGTCCAGATTTATAGTTCGTGTTGAGCGTACTTTCCCTTGGCCGTCACATTTTCGACAAAGATCAGTAATAATCTTACCCTCACCATCACACCTTGAGCAGGTAGAAACCTGTAAATCATAGATATATCATATCTACATAGTATGTCAAGAATAAAAAAGTAAACTTAAACAATCAAATGAATTAATGAAAGGATATTACCAACTTTACATAAATATATAATATTTGCCCATTGGTTAAATTTCAACATGCGAGGAAACATCGTCTATTTCGAAATCAATATCATTGCAAAGATCATAAGCACAAGAAAGTTGAATACTCCTTCCCAAAAGACTAGTTCTATTTGACATCGTCAAACTTTCTAGGAGTGTGACCTTCACTTGCTTTTATTCCTTGAATTGCATTAAACTGAATATAGCTTAATTAATGGATTAACATTTGGGACAAACCAAAAGGTAAAGTATTCAGTATCAGAGGCTGATGGAATAATATGCACCTGAGTCCGGAGGAACAAGTAAAAGATGATGATTCTCAACATGATCAAATTCAATGATGATACCATGGTATGGTATGGCACTTTGATTTCAATTCTCACAAACAATGCAAAAATATAATTGCTTGAAGTATAGAGAACACTCTAATTACCAAGCTTCAATCAGAGTATTTTTAGTATCTGTCTGTAAATTGTTTAATATGAAATGTTTTCAGGGAAATACTCGATTCCATAAAATGGTTTTACATGATAACAGAAAGAAACATTCTTCTTCAGACAGCTCTATGTTGCAACCAGGAAACGGGATTTCTGAGATGAGGCTTACAATTAAAGACATGGAAAATGGTGAGACCAAAACCAATATCGACGAATGTCTTTGGCATTTTTGAAGGTTTATTACCGATTGCATAAGAAATTAAGAAAGCTGTGAGAGATGACTGAACGGAGAGAAACAGGATGGACGCATGTACACACAAAAACAGACCTAAGCTTGGATGAGGAAGTGAGATACTTAACTTAAAAAGAGAAAACGAGCAAGGAAGGAATATATCAAACTGATTCACACCACCAAAGGTTAAATATTCAATCAGGAGAAAGCTACTACCATGGGCACACTCCAAAATAACAGAAGAAGTTTGATCACATGTAATCAGGCTACTCAAGACTCAGCAATTACAAAAGATAAAAAAATATATATATAACATAGAGCAAGCAAATAAAATGTTGTCATACTATATTAGTCAACAAGCCCATTGTTGTTTTTCTTGGGGTGGGGTGGGGGGGGGTAGGGGGTGGCACTGGCATAGAAGCTGTTTGCTCCTTAAAATCAAAAGCAAGAGGGATGAGAACTGCAAAGCAGAAATTGTGGGGATCTAGAAGAAACAAGAATTTGTATGACAAAATAGGTGAACTCACCTGTTTGATCTGAGAACACCAATAATTCATATAGGCAAAAGGTGTGAATTTACCTGAGTTATTTCTCCAAATGCTGTTTTCCTAGTTTTGACTACCCCTCCTAAACCTCCACATCGATTACATACTCTTATGCAATCGCTAGACTTTGCTCCTGTTCCATCACAACCATCACATGTCTCAACGCAGGAAAAATCAATTTCCCGCCGTACTCCAAAAATAGATTCTTCAAAGCTCAAATAAAGGTCATGCCTGCAAGATAAAATATGTTAATCTTATCTTTAAGTGATGAGATCTCTTTATGAGAAACAAGAAACTGTAGTACACCTGACGCTTCGACAATTAGCAGGACCCTTTCTTGAACTTAACTAAAGCATTGCACTGTTAGTAGTTCTTGGAAATTACTGTTCATAAGAGGTACGAAGAGATTTTAACAGTGACTACTAATAAAGAAATTAAGCAGGTTGTGGGTTTAAAGGTGAGAGAGGGAGAGAGAGAGAGAGTGTGTGTGTGAGAGAGAGAGAGGGAGAGAGAGAAAAAAGTGCGGAGGCAGACACCAAAAGAGACTAAAGTCCCCCTTCCTTAGTATATAGTCTAGATAAAAGTAAAAACCAGATATACAATAATAAAATGAACTGAATAAGAATCAAAAGTGAGCCTCTTGTTCCTCTACCTTTCATCGTTATCGTCTTCTTCAGAATTCGCATGCCAGCTTACAATTTCCACTTTAAACTGAAAGACGATCAAGCTGATCAACCAAACAACTGCATAAAATCTCCTACTGTTGCTCAATTCCTTCGCACTCTACTTGAAGAACAGGACCCCTATTTGCCATTGCCTCACTACCAATCCTTATCGAAGGAAATGCATGGCTACCATCCTTTGACAATAAACAAAATCAAGGCTCGTAATACCACTATCCCAGAAACAAAACAACACTCACCTCTCAAATATTCAAAAAATAATGTATCACTGAAAACCATACATTCCTTCCACTCCAAGGTACGAGAGAATCCCAAATACACTAAGAACCCGCAATATTCGTACCTCCTAACAAGCGTGGGAGAAACAAGACTAATAAGGAGCAAGTTTATTCTTGGAACGATTCAAATTGACAGTAGAGAGGAGCAAAAGTACCTCTTAGATAATACCAAAAATTCAAAGATAAGGCCATTATGAAACCCCAATGTCTAGCACTACATAAGAGACCTCGCTAAAGATTTACGCTTAGAGGACATTTCAGCATTCCAAATACAGGAAGCACGTTTTATTGATCCAGCAATGGGAGAACAAGAAGATTACTTAATATAAGGATCAAAAATAAACACCAACCCCAGGACGCTCTAAAATCCATGAACGATGAACAGATGAGACTAGCCTAATGAGGCCAGCAAAGAAGAAGGTTGTTCTTGATCCCAGCCTTTATGACTACAAAGATGAAAACCCCAAGAAAAAGGCATCCTTCTTTCGAAGAAGGATATAAGTCAAAATGGAGCTTCACTAAAGGATATAAAGAGCTGAGGAAAGAAGAGAAAAGTGGGGCTCCTTTGAACCCATAGATGTTTTGGGAACATGACAGGTAACGCCCTCCCTACCAGTACCAGTCATGCATGAGGATGGAAATATAAAGACAATAATGACATAATTTCCAGGGATGGAAAGACTATATCGATAAGATATGGTGCCTACTTAAAACCACTTAATATCCTCTTTTAGCCATTGTCTAACAGTAATTTCAGAGCTATCTCTTCGCAACTACACACCTAATTTCCAGCGATCTCAATTTAATTCTGCAAAAATCCATCTCTTATTTAGATAAACTTCTCCGGTGAAACCCTTCCGGAAGCAGTCTCCGCCTTGCTCTGCCTCTATCTCTATCAACCTCTTCCTATTCAATGTATGACCTTCTTCGCCTCACTGCGCAACAATTTCCACCTTCATCTTATGGCAAGCCTACTCCAAACTACTCCCTCCGTCCCGGAGTAAGAGTCCTACCCCTCATTTGCACGCTTATTAATAAATATTGGAAGTGATGTAAATGTTGTGAGTGTAAAAGTAAAGTAGGAGAGAGAATGAGTGGGAGAGAATAGTGAATTGATTGGTGTTGTGAGTATAAAAGTAAAATAGGAGAGAGAATGAGTGGGGTGAATAGTAAAGATTCTTTGCCATTTTAGGAATAGGACTCTTACTCTGGGACGTACCAAAATGGAAAGTAGGACTCTTACTCTGGGACGGAGGGAGTACATCTTTTTGCATTAGAATCAACCAATGTCACTGGTGCTCATAATCTAATAATGAATATCTTGTATTACCATGGAAGTTCTTATCCAGACATTTCATTTTCAAGCCTCAAGTCCTGAGTTTTGACTTTTGACACGTATAAACATTATTTTCAACTCTCAAGTAATTTCTTACACTCATTTGGATCCTTTTAATGAAGTATTTGTATTGTTTTATAGCCATACTTGGATTTGATTTCGTGCGTTTATGTTGTTTTGTAGGTGGCAATCAAATTGTGAAGAACGAGAATCGGGATAAACTGGTGTGCCTTGGAAAAATTAAAGAAAGATTGAGGAAGATAAGGGATTCACTTGCAAGGAAGCGAAAAAGGAACACCTGAATGCTAAATCAAAGACGACAGTGTAATAGGTCTCAAATTGATGGAGCACCCGAACACTTGGCGCCAATTCGCAGAATTTCCAGAAGCAGCCAGCTCTTGGGCAGTTGGTGCAAAATTTGGTGTCATTCCTCATCAACGTGTAGAAGTCTCAGATAGCCAAGCGCCTGATATCTAACCAGGCACCTGCATGCGAATTTTGGCTCCATTCTGGTCTCCTTTCTTGACTTGTAAAGGCCATTTTGGGGGATTCCGTCCCTTTGCATAAAGAGGAAACTACAATCTAGGTTGATAAACTCTTAGCCTCTCTTAGTTTCTCTCTGATATTTTTAACTCCATTCTTTTATTGAACCCTCTAAATTCTATCTTCTCTTGAAATTTGTTTCTGAATTATGTATTACTAAATCCGTTCTCTTGTGAATTGGTGTTCAAACCCTTTGTTTAATTTAATCGAGTATTTTCGACTTACAACTCTTGGGGGAAAAAAAATGATAACTGCTTGTGTTTGAAATTGTTGATATCTTAATTGTTTTGGCTTAAATAGGATTGACTGCTGTCGTGTTGATCCCTCGATTCATTCTATTATCTATTCTCTCAGTAACTAATAGTTACGTATTTGTTTGAGTAGTTAGCTGATCGTTTCAATATCATAAAGTATTAGCTAGCTTGGATGAAGATTACGACTGTTATCTTGACACATAGAGATAAAACTTTGCCATTCTTTGTGGGACGATACTCATTCTCATCACTTAATTACTTGTGTGACCATGCCTCTTACATGTAGAAACTATACCCTAGTTGTATCACATCAGAACTCTACCTATATAAACACAAGTGAAGAAACCGAGATTGACTAATTCAGAAAATAAACTGAAAGAACAAATGAAGAATTTAGGTCGAAAATCTCTAAAACTCCAAAAATCCTTGATTTCGCATTAGTTATCCTCAAAACCTAAACAAACCGAGAAGACTCGTGTTCACCTCAACGGTTTTGTCCCGAAGAAACTTGAACAGTGGAAAAGGATTAACATACCAACCATGAAAACTTGTTAGTGTTGCAAAATGGAGTTTTGGTTCAAGATTGAGAGCTACTATTAGGTTGAAATGGATAACTCAAGCAAACTCCATTTGTTGCTTCAAATAAAAGCAAATAACTGAAAACATAAATGCAGATAGGAAAAATGCAAAAGATGTACCCAAACTGTTGGGTTTGTGGGGATTTAGAAAAATCACCCTAAAATAAAAAATCAAGCCCTTCTTTCCCAACTCCCAACTCCCAACCACACCTCTCTCTCTCTCTCTCTCTCTCTCTCTCTCTCTCTCTCTCTATCTATCTATCCTTCCTCCTCACTCTTCCGTCGTCTTTATGAAAAGCTGTACGAAAACCACAACACTCTGCTCCAACCTCTCCATCGGAGTGTTCATGCCCTCGACCAAAGTCGCCCAACTCCTAGTCCCTCATATTTGATACGAAGTCAAGTGAATGAAATTATGGTTGTGGTATTAAAGAGTAAGATGTTATTGTCAAATTTTGCTTTGAATTAGAGTCAATTTACAGATTGTTGTACTAAATTACAGTCTATATACTCCAGATTAATGAAGACAAAAAGGCACCTAATCGATTTGTAAAACATACGTGATACAATTTCCCTGAAAATAACTGAACTCATGAAAATTGAGCTTTCTCTCTCTATGTATAAATCAGTTTTGAGATAGAAAGGAAACTTGGGGATCTAACTTATGAAAATCGAGCTTTCTCTCTCTAAATGTATAAATCAGTTTTCAGAGAGAAAGAGAATTCGGGGAGTTTTGGAATGTGGAAAATATCAAGGGGAAGAGCAAACAAAGGGAGCGAAGTACAAAATTGAGCTTGAAGAGAACCCAACTTTTTTGTGATGTTTGATTTCCTATTATACCCTTTAAAATTTAGTCATGCATGTCTATTAACAGGCAAAAAGTGGATGGAGTTAGCCTCCGGTACCTTCGTTTACAAGAAAATTAAGGCACTATTCTTGCACCAAAAATGAATTGTTATAAAATTCACACAAACCCAACACTGTGGCTACTTTTTTGCATATTTTCCTTGTAGATATAAAACTTTTCGTGCATAGTACTATGACACTCGTATCTCTACTTATTTCTCGACTCAAACAAATTCAAACACTGCTTAGAAAGAAAATATTTAACCTTACAGGTAGACGATTACCGAATGTCAAGGCCTCGGCTGCCCTTGTATCTCATATCAAAGTCACTGCCTCCTGGTTCACGCCTTCCACTAAAGAACCCATTCGACTCCCCAAAGATATTTCCAAAAACTTCAAAAGGGTCCACCTAAAAACAGTAGTAATTTTCACGAATAATGCACACATATATACATTATAAACTTCATACAGAAAATGAGACACCAATGACCTGAAGAATAAGGCTCGTGAAATTAAGAACAATATGGCTACTCAAAATGCTGAAAACAACAATGCAATATATTACCTCCTCTGATCTGCCACTGCCTCCATCATACTGCTCTTGTAAGCCTTCCTCACCAAAGCGATCATATAATGATCTTTTATCATTATCTGATAGAACCTACCCCAAAAGAAAAAAAAAATTGAATGCTAATAACTTCTGCTGAGTAGAGCAGAATTTGACCTACCAATTCATAAGCACTCACCACAGGTTGATTTGGAAGTAAAATAAAGTGTGGATTCTAGATGAATGAATGAAAAAGACAATCAGCCAGTATATTATTGGCTGTGGAGAGGAAACATGAGACAAGGCTATTTTTTATAGTGCTTCAGAAAGCAATGGAGGTTACCTCATAGGCAGCACTTATCTCTTTGAACTTTTCTTCTGTCCCAGGGGCTTTATCGGGATGATACTGTTCAAAAACAGGTGGTTGTGGTAGTAAGAAAAAAAAGCATAGGTGAAGCCAAAATGCAGGTACTGAAGGTCACAATCAAGTGTAGTCATATCATCATGACAAGTTACATAAATATAGGAAATAGAATAAGCAATCCTGATATGCAAGTCAGAAATCTTTTTTGTAGAAAGGTAAATATATCTGATGTGGTGTTCCTCCAATGTTCCTAGAGGACTGCCCAAGAGTTGCTCAATCAATGGATAAGTTCATTAACTAGGAATGGTTCCTTGGTCAAGGAGCCCTTCTTGACACACCCGTAAGGTAAGTTTGTCCAACTTCTTTGGGCCAAGAACACGCTCATTCTTCATTAACAATGTTTAATGCATTGTTTCTATAATGTTCGCAATATGTGGGTCATCGATCCTTAAAAATGCTACTAGTATTTTGGAGAGCAATGCTGGGGACAAATGCTCACAAAACACAAAACCTTAGTTGACATGCATTAGATGGAATTTAAATCTTTAAATACTAATACAATACACATCCAATAATGAACGTCAATCAGAATTTGGTGAGCAAGATTTTGTGAGCATTAGCGCCCCTAGTATTACTTTATTTTTAATGATGAATCAACAACTATTATTGAAATTTCATGATGAGATTAATTTTCATAATTTTTGTCAAAGTCAAATCAATTTCACCATTAGAATTATAGTTGGACTATCTTTACGGGGCAGAGAGATTATCACATTTCAATATATACTGGACATTCTAATTTATACTCCCTCCGTCCCTCTTTAATCTCCAGAAACTGCCATTTTGGTTGTCCCATTTTAATCAACAAAGTCCCAAAACGGAAACTTTTTTATACTCCCTCTGTCCCAGTATATGTCCACCTTTCCTTTTTAGTCCGTCCCAGAGTATATGTCTACTTTCAAAAATGGCAAAGAATCTTTACAATTCCTCCCACTCATTCTCTCTCATACTTTACTCTTATACTCACTACACCAATCAACTTACTATTCACTCCCACTCATTCTCTCTCATACATTACTTTATACTCGCAACACTTACATCACTTCCACCATTTCTTAATATCCGTGTAAATGGGAGGGTGGACATATACTCTGGGACGGAGGGAGTATTTTTTTTAATAATGTGACTCACTTGTCGTACTCACAACAACCATCCACCTACTATTCTCTACCACACTTTCTCCCTCTCCCTCCTACACAACTATCTATGGTCACAACACATCACCTTTCTACCTTTTCCTTAATTCTTGTGCTCAACCCAATTTTTGTAATTTAAAGTGGGACGGAGGGAGTATTTGACACTACAGTCACTTCAAACAAATGAAAATGGTGGGAAATGTAAGCTGAAATTGAGATGGGGAGTGACATCCTAGAAGAAGCGCCAATAGTTCAATAACGCCAGTCAAAAAAAGCACAAAATTAAAGTGAAAAAAGTAGTAATACTTAACCTGGCGAGCAAGTTTCCGATAGGAGGTCTTGATTTCCTGTGTGGTTGCATTTCTATCAAGATTCAAAACGGAGTAGTAATCAGTTTTCCGACGGGTTTTTGAAGCCGCCGCACAAATGATTAGGCGGCGGCGGCGTATGTTGGCCGGAGAAAAGGGGATTGCGGAGGAGAAGCTCTTTCGAATCGAAGAGGCGGCATTAAGGTAATTGAGAGTAGTGGAGAACGGAGGCGAGGAATTTGGTGTTGAGCGGAGACTGGAGAGGGACGAGATATGAGGAAGTAGAATCATGGAGCGGGAAGGGGGTTTAGAAAAATTTGGGGGTAGAACTAGGAGGGGCTTAGTTACCGGCTCTCCTCTGTGTCCGTTATTGCCCACATCCACATGGATTGGAACGGGGACATGTGCACCCGAATCTCATACAACAATTTTTGTACATTTTCCGTTAAATTTTTTACTTATGGTTGGTTCAGTTTAAGGTTATTACTTGTTTCAATTTATAAAGGGACAATACTCTGATATAAAGTTTTTTTAAACAAATATCTTTTTCATAAGTTTCTCACAACATATTGTATTATTTATGTTGTATCATACGGCAATGACAAAAACTTATGTAAGAACAGGGATACCCGTCTCATGGATGAGACGGGTCATTCCGACCCGAAACCCGCTTCATCACCCGACCCATCACCCGGAGTATATATAGATCAACCCGCCCAAAAATCACATAATACACACAGTAAAAAGGTGAGTACTGTTCGAGAAGCTTCACCGACCATCTCTCCTTCAACTGCTCATTCTCGTTTTTCTCTCCGGCATTAACCGTCGTTCAACCGTTCGATAACCCCTTTCAAGTCGATTTTCTTCCTTACAAGCTTTTCGTAGAGTTCTATTAGGTTTTTGTTCGAAGTTTTGGTAAGATTTTCCCCTTTTTTTTTTCAAATTTCAGTCGTTTTTTACAGCATTTTTGTTTGATTTTAAGTGCGACTCTTGCATTTTATGCTTTGTTTTGTCTTTTTGTTTTTAATTTCAAGTCGATTTTGGTAACATTCTTCATTTCTAGGGTTAGAGATGTTGTTGTTTGGTTGTACTTTTTGTGGTTTTTCAAATTTTATTGTGTTTTTATATGAAATTTGTTGTAATGCATGTTGTTTATTTTGTATTTTTCTATTGTTGTTGTTGTTTTGGTTCATTTTTTTGTTGTTTTGTTTTTGCTTTTTTGGTTAATTTCTAGGGTTAGATATTTGTTGTTTGTTTGTTCTGTTTTTGTTGTTGTATATATATGTGTTGGTATCTGGGTTTTGTCCTTTAGTATTACTTTTTGGGGTGTAGGTGTTCACATGATGGTGTAATAGTTAGAATAAGATAATGTAATAGTGTTGACTTAAAGTAATAGTTGTTTTATAGGTGTTCATATGATTGTGTAATAGTCAGAATAAGATATATTTTGAGTAATACTTTACATTGTTTAAGTAATATACGTAATATGTAAATATAATATTGATATGATTTTAAAGTAATAGTTGGTTTATAGGTGTTCATATGATTAATAGTCAGAATAAGATAATGTAATAGTGTTGACAATCATTATGTAATAGTTATATATTTGTTAATGTAATGTTTTTGAGTACTAAAATTTTGTTTTGTTGTTTTTTAATGGATATGGAATGAAGCGTAACGTTAAACATCTTAGGAAAGGGCTGAGGAGTTCGGCAAGGATTTCGTCTATTTTTAATAGAAAGAACACGAAACAAACAGGCCCAATTTATCTTGATGTTAGCTCAGATTCTGATCAATCAACTCCATCTCCTCAACTATGTATGTTTTTATTAAGCATTATTTAGTAAATTATGATTACTTAACTTTTTATTCTGATTATATTTCTACTATATTGATAGTTACTCGAATGGAAAGAGGTTTGGTTGATTATACTCCTGAAGATAGTATTGATTCTGATGATGATAATGATACATCGATGGAAAGATCTTTGGTTATTTATCAACCTGATCCTCAAGCGGTTGTTGTAGGGGATGGTGAGGATACCGATGGAGTAAAACAGAGGGATGAAGCCTCTGTTGTTGAAGAAAATGTTGAACGTAGTGGTAGTGGTCTTGTACTATCACTGGAAAAAAAAGGATGGTAAAGTTGTACGTATCAAGCAATCTGCGAAGAGACGTCGGCTTGTGAAGAAAGATCATGAAAACAGATCGAAGGATAATGTTGATAGAGAGAGGGATGATGATTTAAAGGACAAGTTGGATGAAGAGCATACTACCAGAAATGTTGTCACTAGATCTTCATCAAAACTTTGTAGTGAAGAAAATGTTGAGGTGGAAAAGAAAGCGAAAGAAAAGCATACTCCAAGAACGGTTGTTACAAGATCTTCTCCGAAAGAAAAAGGTGTTGTTACAAGGTCTTCTCTTTCACCCAAAAATGTGAAAGAGAAGAATGTGCTTGGGAAGAAGGATAAGGAGTTGAAGAATGTGCCTGGGAAGAAGGGCAAGGATGAAAAAGTTGTTGAGAAGTTGCAGAAGGATATGAAGCTGGATGACAAAGGTGTTGTTACAAGGTCTTCACCAAAAAATATGAAGAATGTGGCTGGGAAGAAGGAAAAGGAGTTGAAGAAAAAGTCTGTTCATTTGAAGAAGGAGAAGGATATCAAGGAAACGATGGTAAAATCTGAAGTGAAATTGGAAAAAGGATCGAAAAGAGCTGTTACTGTTGATTTGGAGGGAAGTGATATGAAGAAAATGAAAACTGACAGGTTAGTAATGAGTAATATTTGTAATGTTTTATAAGTAATAGATAGTGCTTTATAATATAATATTAGTTTTATAAGTAAGTAATAGTTGATAATTCTTATTAGTAATATATACTATTTTATAATGTAATATCAGTTTTATATAAGTAATAGTTGATAATGCTTAGAGTACTAATTTAAGTTTAATAAAGTAATAATTGTTTTTTTATAGGCCGCCATTTGTTTCAAAGAGCGTTGCCTTGGGGATAGTCGAGATGGTTAATACCTTTAATTCTGATCAAAGGAAAGCAGTTATTAGTATGGGATTTGGAGGTGTTCTTGAGATGAAAGTGAAGAGTGTTAATCTTTCAATTGCAAGGTGGATGGTTGAGAGGTTCAATGGGGCTTCTAGGATTCTTGATGCATCTAATGGTGAGCTTATTCAGTTAACTGCAGAGGTTATTGTGATGTTTTTAATTTACCAATCAGTGGTCTTAAAGTCGTTTCATACAAGCGTAAAGATGATCAACCCGAGGCTTATACTCGCTTTAAAAATAAGTATGGTCTTACAGTTAAGAGTACTGTAAAAGACTTGAGGAATATTTTGACTTTTGATATCGCTGGTCAGTTTGGTGATGATTTTAAAATATTGTTTGCCCTGTATTGTTTGTCAAGTTTCTTTGTGCCAAGGGGTAATTATACTGTTGTGTTGCCCCTATTGAAGACTTTGATTGATGTGCAGAATATTGCGAAGTATGATTGGTCATCTTATTGTTTTGATAAGCTATGTAATTCCATCCACAAGTACCACACACAGTCGAAAACACATCTTCGAGGGTGTTTGCTGGATTTTACTATAATTTATCTCCATCGCTTGAATTGGAGGGGTACTGTTTCGCCAACTACACTCCCGCTTATCAAACATTGGACCAGTGACAAAATTTTGGAAAGAGTTTTGCAAGAAAAGAAATCAGGTTCTTTTGGTAATGGTGTCTGGGTCAAGGATGTTTATCCTATCACAAAAAAAGTGGTTATTTCAGTTGATGATTGTGAGACGGAGAAGATGGAGAAGGATGACATTGCTCCTGATGTTGGTGCTAGAACTGATGATTTTGTGAAAAATATTATTGATGAAATAAACAGTGAGGGTTTGGGATTGTATGAGGAAGTTGAAGAGAAAGGTGGAAAATATATAAAGTTTGGTATTCCAAAAGGTCTTCAAACAAATGAAGATATCAAAAAGTCTGCGAAGGATGTAAGTATTATTTTATGTTTTATTTTATGTTACTTTATGTATTGCCATATATTATTTCATGTTTTTTTATGGATTACATTATTTATTTCATCTATTACATTATATATAGTTATATATTATATTATGTGTTTTTAATTATTACTCTTAATTTTCAGAATTTTCATGAAATTTTTATGTTGATGAAGAGGGACATGGGAATAGTGTTTGATCATTATATGCACAGTCTCAAGGGTTTGAAGGACAATGTTCCCAAGGTTCATCAAGTGCACTACACAGATTCACAAGAGGAGGATAGGTTTTGGAGTAGTGAGGAAGTTCTCAAGATCATAGATGCAGCATGTGAGAGAATGAATCAGATGAGGAAGATGAGCGATGATATGCCGAGTTTTGAGTTGCTTTCGTCCTCAGAATTTAACACTCCAGTTCAGACAAAATTCAACATTTTTGATGATGATCAGACGGCAGATATTGGTTTGCGTGGTGAGCAAGATGAATCCATTCGAGAAGCCATCAAATCTGTGGAGAAGGTTGATCGGCCAAATGGATTTTATGATCCTTTGAAAGTTACTACTTGTGTCATTGCTGAAAGGACCGATTTTGTTTCCAGTTTTATGACACAAAACAAAAGATTTTTTGTGAATAGTGATTTGAGAGATAAACAGATTATTGATTTTTGTATGTTTGATGTTGATGATTTCTATGATGGGTAAGTTTAATTATTATTTCTCTAATTATATTTTTGTTTTATAAATTGAAATACTAATGTCTTATTTATTTTTTCATTCAGGAAAATGCTGATGTTCAGGCTTCAAGATGCTGACGAATACCCATGTTATGTATTCAAGAAAGATATAATTACTATGAACATGAAGAAATGGGTGTTTGTTAATATCATTGATGCCTGGACTGTTATTTTAAACAAAGAGCAGAAGGATGGGAAACGGGTTTTCTTAAATCTGTCGCATTGTGTAAGTAATAATTGTTTTAGCAACTGTTTTCATTTTGAGTAATACTTCTCATTTGTTCAAGTAATAGTTGGTATTGCTATAAATAATAGTACTACACTACACTTTGTGAAGTAATAGTGTTATTTTTTTTTTAAACTAATAATAGTGTTAGGAACTGTTTTCATTTTGAGTAATACTTCTCACTTGTTTAAGTAATAGTTGGTATTGCTATAAGTAATAGTACTACACTTTGTGAAGTAATAGTGTTATTTATTTAAAAAAAAAACTAATTATAGTGTTAGGAACTGTTTTCATTTTGAGTAATACTTCTTATTTGTTTAAGTAATAGTTGGTATTGCTATAAGTAATAGTACTACACTTGTGAAGTAATAGTGTTATTTTTTTTTTTCGAAAATAATAATAGTTTCTATCTTAATTTTTTTAAAGGCGTACTTGGACCTTATTGTGAATGGCGTGGGAATTGATGTATCTAAAATGGAGTCGAATGTAAGAGATTGTTTCAAGCAATCTCTTAAAATTGTTAATGTGGATGCGAAGACGGCTGAAATGGTTAGTACCTTTGTTAATATAGTTATAATTTTTATATTTTCAGTTTTTTGTATTACTTTTAGTTTATAATAAAATTTCCAATGTTCTCTTATTTGTATTGTAGATTTTTGTTCCAATTAACATCCGAGAGCACTACTATTGTATTGTTTTGAATTTCAAGTTGGACAAGGTTCAAGTCATTGATAATCGAGATTATGATGACAGAATTTTGTTTGAGCCGGAAATTCAGAAAATATTCCAAGATATTGCAAAAACAGTGGTATGTTCTTTTAAATAATGTAGTTGTTGTTTTTTATATTATTTTTGTGTATTATCTGTTTAATAGAGTTTTTTTTTTTTATTATGATTAGCACAAGTTGTTGGTAAAGTTTGTTCGTGATATTAATCATCCTAAGGCCGGGCAAGTAGTGAAGTATCCCATTGAATTTTAAGTTTAACGGGCAGAATAACTCGGATGGAAATGACTGTGGTATATTTCTGATGTACAATATGGAATTTTTTGATGGGGAAAATGTGTCCAGTGATGATGATGTAAGCAAGGTATTACTTCGTTACTTTTTAATTAGTTCAACATGTTTATTAGAGTATTACTGTTCAGTTTTTTTTTAAATTTTTTATACTTTCTGTTTTTGTTTTGAAGGGTAATGTGAGAAGAGTTCTTAGGGCGAAGTACTTACTGAAAGTTGTTCTGCATCCAATCAATACTGCCAAAGAATTTTTATTGGGTAATGTTGTTGAATTTTGTAAAAACAAAACCCAATTGAAGTTTAAACTGGAAGAAAAGAAGAAAAATGATGGAGAGTTAAAGAAGAAAGGAAAGTTGAAGAAATAGATGTGTTTGTTGAAACAATGTTGACAACAATGTTCTATGTTTACGTTTTCATGGGGATATGTATATCTTTGAAGAAATAGTTGTGTTGTTTAAACAATGTTCTATGTTTAAGTCTCGTGGGGATATGGGTACCTTTGAAACAATGGTAGGGTTTTTTATTTTGGTTCAAACAATGTTATGTACTTTTCAGTTTTCACTAGTAATCAATGTAAATATTAGTAGTAATCGCTGAAAATATTTTTGTTCTGAAGTATAAGTTTTTTTATTGTTTTTTTGGTGCATAAACATAGGTAAAGGTAATATTAACTGCATGTGTAATAGTTGATGAAAACTAATGTAATAGTTGAAGTTAGCTAATGTAATACTTAATATATGAAAATGTAAAATCAACTACATGTGTAATAGTTGAAGTTAGCTAATGTAATACTTACTAATTGATAATGTAATACTTAATACATGAAAAGGTAATAGTTGATGAAAACTAATGTAATAGTTGAAGTTAGCTAATGTAATACTTACTAATTGATAATGTAATACTTAATATATGAAAATGTAAAATCAACTGCATGTGTAATAGTTGAAGTTAGCTAATGTAATACTTACTAATTGATAATGTAATACTTAATACATGAAAAGGTAATAACAATTGCAATAAACATAATATTAAATTAAGATTAACATCTTATAACTGCATGTGTAATAGTTCAACTAAAACAATGTAATACTTACTAAATAATAATGTAATACTTAATACAGAAAAAAGTAACATCTAGTAATATTAATTCTAAAACAATCTAACATTTGGTGTTTTTGAACCAAATTCCCTTGGCTGATCACTTCTGTTAACATGGGCTTCTGTACTCTTTTTTCCTCATTTTTCGATAGCCCCTTTTATCCTTTTTTTTTTCCTTCCTTTAGTGACTGAACGGGGTGGATCTAGTGTTACATTTGATGTAGATGAAACATGTGAACCTGAAGTTTCTTCTTGTTCTTGTCTATTGCTCAATGAAGAAAGAGCAACGCATAGATCTTCGTAAGCGTCATCAACTTTTTTTCTTGCTGCATCACTGTCTTGGCTCTTCAAAAATAGATTATAGAACTTTGTTGACATTTCATGCCGCCATTGAATCAAACTGTTATTCCTGTCAAAATTTTCCAAGGTGTGGAATTTATCCCAAACTGATGATTTTGCAAATTTTGTCCATCTTTTCAGTATATACTTTTCTGGTAGCTTTATACGATCATTATGATAGAGGACTTTCAATATATGCCTACACAAAATACCACATTCTTCAAATTTTCTACAATTGCAACTCACAAAGTCAGTTTTTGGATCCATCATGACATATCTTGTATGTCCAGAACCATCAAGTCCACAAATCTCATAAGTTTGTAGCACTTCATCAACATCCATAAGAGTACATTTCCTTGTAAGTGCTAGCATGAATTCTTTTTCAAATCGTTGAAAGACATATAAAGTATATACCTCTGAAGCGTGCTTAAGCAATCCCGTTAATAGAAGTGTAAACTTTGGAATTGATCTTGCAGTTTTGAATTCATCTTGTTCTTCTGTCTTCCTCCAATTTTCCAATATACTTTTAAAAATTGAATGAAATTCTACAAGGCTAGTTGTTTTTTTCACATTGCTCCCCATTGCACTATTTGTAACCTCACTTCGTTGTGATGAAAGTATACCAGCTGAAAAGTAATCTTTGTTCAAGGCCGTGCACCATTTATCCTTCAAAGCATACAATCTTTTAAACCACGTTTCGTTTTGTAGCTGATACTTACTAATCATGTCATTCCAACATTCTTCAAATTCAGCTTCATCATTACAACCCGACATACATTTTCTGAACTCGTCCTTGAAGACATCATCGCTCTTCAAACGTCCAAAATTTTTTATGGCATTTTGATACAAATGCCATTGGCACAACCTGTGTTTTGTATTAGGGAATGCCTGTAAAGGTAATAAAGAGTATTTATTAATGTAACACAATAAATTTTATAATATAATATTGCATTTTTGTACAATGTGTAATAGAACTGTTAAACAAAAGTAATAGTTAATGTTCCTTATTATAATAGTATCATATAGTTAATGTAATACTTAAATATAATGAATATAAAAATGCTTACCGTTGCTATAGCATTTGTAATTGCTTGATCCTGATCAGTGAATATTGTCACCGGGCACTTGCTTCCCATTGCTTTCTTGAATATTTCAAACAACCATTCAAATGATTTTGTTTCTTCATTTGCCAAAAATGCAACCCCAAACATAATGTTTTTGCAATGATTGTTTAACCCAACTATTGGAGCACAAATCAAACCATATTTATTTGTACTATATGTTGTGTCAAAGACAACCACATCACCATAAATATCATAATCCTCTTTCATCATTGAATCTCTCCAAAACACACTACTTAATCTACCTTCATATCATCCAACATTACTCTAAAGAAAAAATCAGTTTCTTCAGATTGTTGTTTATACAACATCTCAACAAGTGCTGTGCATCTCCACTCCCTCTTTCCTCTTTCTTTCAGTTTCAATCTATTGACATAATTCAAATGGTCCTTTTTAGTGTGACCAAGAATGTCATCTCCACCAGCTTCATATGACATAAAAAGGTAGGAGTCCATTGCTCTTATACCAGAAGAAACCATATCTTCTATTACTTTACCTTTATCCTCCGTAATACTTCTCTCACATCTATAATACTTGGACCACTTTTTCCTTGTCAACTGATGATTATGCTCCAAAATATGTCTATCGACCACATAATGTCCTTCATCTTCTAAAAGCTTTACTTTTAATGAAGCTTTACATTGTGTGCGTGTTATATGAGTCTTTCGCTTTTTAAGTTCATTCTCACCAAACCCGTTTACTCGAGATCCAGCACTAGAACATACGAAATATTTGTGTAGTACAACTCCTTCTCCTCGACATCTTGTAGTTGACTTTCTTACACCAAAACCTATTTCCTTAGCATGTTGACAATACAAGTCATACATTTCATCAATTGTCTTTGCTGTAAAACCAAATAGAGATCCACTATGTTTGATCCTGTATCATTCTGTTCTTTTTCAATTATTGTATCATTTTCTTCAATTATTGTACCATTTTCTTCAAATGTTTCTTCAGCATATTCTTGTGGTTCCCAAGTTGGTTTGTAAACTGATTGTGTGCGTGTTATATGAGTCTTTCGCTTTTTAAGTTCATTCTCACCAAACCCGTTTACTCGAGATCCAGCACTAGAACATACGAAATATTTGTGTAGTACAACTCCATCTCCTCGACATCTTGTAGTTGACTTTCTTACACCAAAACCTATTTCCTTAGCATGTTGACAATACAAATCATACATTTCATCAATTGTCTTTGCTGTAAAACCAAATAGAGATCCACTATGTTTGATCCTGTATCATTCTGTTCTTTTTCAATTATTGTATCATTTTCTTCAATTATTGTACCATTTTCTTCAAATGTTTCTTCAGCATATTCTTGTGGTTCCCAAGTTGGTTTGTAAACTGATTCATCAACTGCAATTAAAGTATCATTTTTTTTGTTAGTCAATTAAAGTAACACATTTCATTCTCTAAAGTAACAATGACAGTAAGTAATGTTCTTCTAAATTAAAGCTTTATATTTAAAATAATAGTTCACAATTATTGAAGTAATAGTTGTTCAATATAATCGTAATATATCATAAAGTTACATTTATTTATACGATAGATTTAGATGATATAGAGCAATGTAATTGTGTCAATGACTTAAAGTAATAATACATTCAGTCATTACATGTGTGTGTGTGTAATGTTATGCAAATTCAAATCTAAATTCAAGTTAAATAATGTAAAATCTAGTTTCTAGTAACAATCTTACCGTCATTAGGTTGCTGATGTTGTATATCGTTCTCCATTAATCTTCGGCGAGACGAGATCTGAAAATTTTAGATCTGGATTTTGTTTATGATGTCTTTGATTGATCTGATTTTGCTAGATCTGAGTAGTTGTTGTTGAATAATCGACTCCGGCGACCTTTTATTCTTAGGTTCAGTCGCCGGAATCGTGTCCCTCCGATTAATCGATTTGTGCAGTCGCACCTTTTTCACTGCGTGTTTGTGTGTGTAGATTAGTGGCTCACCTTTTACTATGTGTTTGTGTGTGTTTTCATTAGGTCAACCTATTTATAGGTCGGGTCATGGGTCCGGGCTTCGGGTCGTTCCGACCCGTCTCATCCATATGACGGATATACCTGTTCTCATGGGAGACCAGCTCTACGGCAATTGTACTGCATCACATAATAATACACCCTAAATATAACGCTGTATGGAGGCGGCAGCGTCGATCGACCTGCGACCGGAGATTGGTGGCCTGCGGCGGCGGAAGGCAACGGTCGTTGATTGGTTGTTGGTGGTGGTGGAAAGATGCAGTAGTATTTATGCAGTATCATATTTTTTTAATACCGCATATTGAATGAATGCACTATATTACTCCCTCCGTCTCAAAATAAATGTCGTTTTGAGAGTTAATTTTTGTCTCAAAATACATGTCGTTTTACTATTTTCAAGGCTATTTTGTTGTTGTATACCAACTCTACCCTTATTAATGATAGTGGACTATCTCTTAAACAGTTATTTAATTGACTAGGTAATTGCATTACTTTAGGGGTATATAAGACTTTTTCACATACATTAATTGTATTTCTTAATATGTGTAAAGGGGTTGAAACGACATCTATTTTGAGACGGAAGGAGTACACTATAAGAACTTCCTGGACATTTTAATTTGAATTTAAAGGGAACTTTTGTGACATTTTTCCTTCCAAAAAATATTATAAACTAGTCTAACACCCGTGCGTTAAACGCACGACAAAAAATCTTAACAAATAACAGGAATTAAATCAATATAGTCATTAATTTTTTATAACTCTCTCATTTTATTTGTATAACTATCATTACATATAAATAATTATCTCATTTTTTAGTAATTAATATTATCAACAACATATAATACATGGTTGAACTTGAAAATGCTGATGCCAAATCCCAACATGGGTTTAGCGCAGGCCAATCTTTGATATTTCAGTTTCAAAGTTACATCTGCCATGAATACAAATGTATAAAGTAAATACAATGTAGTTTTTTTTATATATAAATAAAGGAATTCATTGAAAATACATAATAATAATAAAATTACAAATTAGACAACATTTGTGGTTCATCCACAGTCTTTCTCTCTTCATCACAACATGATTATTAAGCCTCATAATAATTAGTCTCGTTCTATTGCACAACCCTACACTATGGTCCTTGTTTCTTAATAACATCAATGGTTGTGCGGATGAAATGTTACAATTATATCCATCTCCACCTCCTGTTATATTCACTTGCGTCGAAAAATTTTCTGCACAACCCTACACTATGGTCCTTGTTTCTTAATAACATCAATGGTTGTGCGGATGAAATGTTACAATTATATCCATCTCCACCTCCTGTTATATTCACTTGCGTCGAAAAAATTTCTGCATGATGCATTGTAAATTAAATGTCTAAAATAAAACTTTTTCACAAGTGAATACTATATAAAATATATTTACAAGAAATTTGAATGTACTAACATAGAGAAATTTATAAAAATATTCATTTAATTAAACTTTGTTTACTCTTTATTAATTAATGTTTACATCAAAAATTAATTAAAAAGGGTAATATTGGAAAAAAGATGTATCTAGTGTTTAGTGGATAATTGTTTTGGGTAAACTTAGTATCGCGGGTTTATTCAGCAGTTGTGCGGGTGTGAATAGTAGCACTCAAAAAAAAGTTTCTAAATTAGTAAAATAAATATTATCAATAACTATTTTTAAACATTATCAATAACTATTATTCCCTTTGTCCCAGAATGATAGTCCCCCTATTTTCGTGGTTATTACGAAGGAACTTTGAGCAATAATTACAGCTACTTTAAATTATTATAATGAAATTTTTGAAATTGTTCTTGATACACCATTTTAAAAACTATTAATACCATTTTTTAGATTCACATTAACATAATTATAAGTAGCCTTTATAATTGCTCAAAGTTCCCTCGTAGTAACAACGAAAAAAGAGGGACTATCTTTCTGGGACGGAGGGAGTATTATGTTTATGTGATAATTGCTTGTTGTGAAAGAGATTCCCAACATACATCAGTGTTCTAAAAGACCCCCGTCTAGGCCCCGTTTAGGCGCTAGGCGTTCATGAAACGCCTAGGTCCCGTCTAGGATATTATAGTTATTTCTGAATTCTCGGCCCCGCCTAGGCGCTAGGCGCCCTTGTGGCCGCCTAGCGTTTTTTAGAACCTTGATCATTATGATATCCATATGTTCACAGTTAATATGCCTTCAGTTAACATACATATTTTAACTAATTAATCCCTGATGTATAATCATTTTTGCATGAACTTGAGGCTTTGATTGTGGCAATCATACATCTCCATCTTCAACTCTGAAGATGTAAGTGGCTTATACCTTCACTTTGTTTGGGCTAAGAAATAAAGATATGGAAAACGAAACAAATGAATGAGAGATGATTTAAATTTGAACTAGAAATTATGACTACTTCTGTCCCGTAATATTTGTCCCAATCTGGTTTTAGTTTCAACTTAACTATATATATGAACAATATCGTAAGTTATTTAATTATCCTAATAAAGTTGCATTTTTTATTTATAGTATTCTTTGTACAAATTGCAAATTTTGGAATTGTATGAGAAAGAGGACAATCAAATTTTCATGAAATCTTAGTCAAAAGTCAATATAAAATTGTCAAACAAACACTAAGTGGGACTATATTTTTGGAACAGAAGTGCATGATTTCAGTACTTTAAATTCAACAGAATAGATACATGTCTCTATCAGTACAACATAGTCTGGTCTACGGGTGGCAAATTGGGTATTTTGGGTTTACCCATTAAAGTTAAAAATCCATCGGATGCCCGAGTGTTTTTAACTTAAATGGGCAGATCCAAAATACTCAATTTGCCACCCCTAGTCTGGTCACTGTTTTATGATGAATAGCAGTTAGTTATTGTCTCTGTCCCTGCAGATGCAGAGCCAGCCAGTGAAGGAGTTGTAGCGTTGCGTAGTAGACGTGGGAAGTTCTTAGAGTTTACACTACCTGGTGGAATCTCTGAATCATGGGCAAAACTACTCGAGCTCTGAATCTTGATGACCATGAAGTCTAAAAGTCTAAAATCATGGTTTCAATGACCCATTTCCATGCAAGCCTTACCTACAGTCATATCTTCCCTTCTGAAGATAACTAAGACGAGAGGATACTCATTGTTTGAAATCTGGACTATTCTGTACTAGTACTAATATTTACTCAGTGTAGTGTACAGATTATGAAATTTGTACACTTATAAATGCATTTGTTCAGTTACAATAACAATAAATACGGGGGTAGTTTGGGGATAGCTGTACCCTAAACTGGTGTATTTGGTAAAAGAGAGCAAAGATGAATGTATCTGTCCAATTTTCTGTCAAAGTTCAAGTTTAGGCGGGAAAAAGTGGGTGTGCACTTCAGCTTTTATTTAGTGATAGACCAGATAAAATAGTCAAAAGATATTATAAAGAGTTAGGAAACTACTTCTCCAATGACTTGTGGTTGTTTTGAGGCCGAAATTTGAATTTTCTCAAAATTTCCTTGATATTTTGGTAAATTTCACTTTAGTCCCTCAACATTTAGAAATTCCATAAAAGTCTTGAAACTTTAGTTTATTGCACGTTGGTCACTAGACTTCATCAGATTTTGCACACTAGTCCCTGAGCTTCACAACATTACTCCATTAAGCACACCCTAAACAACAAAAACACGAAAGAACACATTAAATCATAAAAACTTGAGAACTAAGCAATAGTTAAGCTTAAAAGTAACCAATGAAGAGTTTATTGCAAAACTGACATGCGTACTTTCATTTATTTTCAATTTGACTTGCAAACTTTGGAAACATCAAATGTGGTTTGCGTACTTTCATTTTCAAAATTTTGAGACGACTTTTTTAACACCCGTTAAAATACATAACGAGATACTCCAAAAAACATTTCATCCGTCAATTTTTTGTAATGTACGTTATTTTTTTAACACTCGTTATAAAATCACCACATCTCTCTTATCAACCCTACTCCCCAGATCCAATTTTTTGCTCTTCAAAACCAAAAGAAAAACAAAAAATCAAAATCAAAAACCTCCGAAACCCAGATCCGATTTCGAAACACAAGGAACCAAAATCCAACTTCAAACCACAATTTGGACGAGCGAATCGGCGGCAAACAGCGTCATAAACGAAATCATCGGCGCTCATGTGGACGAAACCACCGCGTGGAAGAACACGATGACAGGGAGAGGACGATCGTCGGTGGTGGATTGAGCGGGGATGAAGATGCGATACCAGAGGTTTCTGGAAGGATCGACGGTAACGTCGGCGGTTTTGACGCCTTTCACTGGTTTGGAGTTAGGAGGTGCACTTCCCGCGAAGAAACCGAGGAGGCGGCGGTTGATGGTATCGTCGCTACGATAAGCGGCCTTGGTGACGGCGGTGAGGAGAGAAAGGAGGAGGCGAGTTTTCCAAGGTAGGGAGAGTGGTGCTGTAGGTTTGAGAGTGACGCCCGCCATTGTTAGAGCTTGAAAAGGCCTGCTAATGGTTGTTTTATGGAGTAGGGGAAAGGCTAGCAATTATTGAGATTGGTAGCCCAGATTGTGGTTTGAAGTTGGATTTTGGTTCCTTGTGTTTCGAAATCGGATCTGGGTTTTGGAGGTTTTTGTTTTTGATTTTGATTTTTTGTTTTTCTTTTGGTTTTGAATATGCTTAGTTAACTCAGATCTAGTGGTGGTGATGGCTGGGTAGTTTGATTCAAAAAAATAGAAACTTAACAAACTTAACGCCAGTTGAAAAAATAACGTATATTACAAAAAATTAACAAATGGATAGTTTTTTGGAATGTCCCGTTATGTTTTTAACCGGGTGTTAAAAAAGCTGTCTCAAAATTTTGAAAATCAAAGTACGCAAACCACATTTGATGTTTCCAATGTTTGCAAGTTAAATTGAAAATAAATGAAAGTACGCATGTCAGTTTTGCAATAAACTCAACCAATAAATGAGTAAAAACCCAATTATCAACGACCACCGATACACTATTATTACCATCAATGCGGTCACGACTCTCGTGACCCCGACCCGTGGTCCTACTTGGACCCACGCTCGGATCACGAGCGGACGACGATTTAAAACTAATTAAATTTTTAGAAAACTTTACATAACATCATTTGAAAGTTTTAACACAAGGCCACCGGCCACTACGAATTTAGTTATATACAAACTTCACAATTTCCCCAAAAGTTTAACAAAATGAACCACTTAGTCATAACAAGGTTTTGACTACTACCCAAAAGTGGTTACATTTACATAATGTAAGCCACTACCTTCCCAAAATAACCTCCCAAGTCGTCGCCCTTAACCGTGCTTATTGTGGGCTATTCCCTGGCTCGCCTCGACCTAAGGAAAACAAATTTGAAAGGAACGGGGTGAGATAAAATCTCAGTAAGTTACTAAATGCAACTACATGGCATGGCATAACAATATGCAATAATCATAATATAATAAGGAGTAAACAACATTTAGCACATAACCACATAGGCTGAATGAAACACGTTACAAAGGATACGTGAGCTAAGGTTTAAACCCAAGGATATAAAATCTTCACAGCATCAATGAGCAGCACGAACGACTGAAGCAGAGGTTCCGGAACCCATAGTAACCAATCAATAACAAGGGGGAAAATGACACAGAGTCATTACCCAAACACGGCGAAAATTCCCCAAAGAGGAACTAGCCAACCCAACTATGGCCATATAGTGGGTCAAGGGGATCAATAGACATTATAAGGAACTTAGCTCGGTGCCCTTATAATCTCTACATCACCAAACAAAGACACCAGCTGGACTTTTTAACTATTGCACTAACGGTGTATGACTTCAAAAGAGGAAATCATACTAGATACATCACAAAATGATCACAAGTCTCATAAAGAGTTCATCAACAATGTGCAACAAAACCATTTCTCAAATAATGAATTCCAATAAGGAAATACCATAAGACATCACAAAAGTGAAATGCCAATCACATAACACTCCATCACCACATTCATAACCTTAATACGCTCCTTACATAGCTTATATAGGCCTAAGGTTGACCTATCATTGATCCGAGTACTTATTTTTAAGTTATGAACTTTTATGCTTAAAACAGGGGTGCACGGCCGAGTCAACAAATCTGCTCGGTCGAGCAACACTACCAATTTTGACACAAACCTTCTGACTCACCTGCTCGGCCGAGTCAAGGGAAGTGCTCGGCCGAGCACCACCTGAACTAAAAAAAAAAACGCAGAAACCCAATTTCTTCCTAAAACAAACTTTAACCCCAAATTGCTACTTGGTTGAGCTTAAGGATGAATTCTAACTAGTTTATGGTCGTTTCTTTCACTACTATTACTCATTTAACACCATTAGAGACACCCATTACACCACCACCACAACAACAACAACAATAATCAACCTAACAAGAAAAGGGGAAATTCACCAAATGAAGCTCAACAACAACCCAACACCACAAACATTGCATTATATCATTATCAAATTACTACATGAACAGTTCTAATAAAAGGGGGTTAGTGAACTTACCTTGAATGGAGAATGATTTTGAGTTCAAACCCACTTCTAAAATTGCTCTAATTGCTACACCCTTCAACCTAATTACCTTGAGGAGGTTAATTCTAGGAAGAAGAAGAAATTAGAGAGGGGAAAATTAGAAGATGAGAATCCTTACCATGGATTTCTTGACATGCATGGAGAATGAGAAGGAGGATGAAGAATGGAGTTGGAGAGGAAGAAAGAAAGGGAAATATTGGGTGGAATTTTTCTGGGAATGAAGAGGGTGGAGGGGTTAACTACCCAAATCAAGGTTTCCTCTTAAACAACTAAACCCCTCTAGTTAGCCCATGAACACTTACACCCCTTGAGTTAATTTTACCCTAAAGCCCTTAAGGTTCTATTAACACATAAGTCTAACTCTTACTAATTTAATGATATAATACTTAAAACTCAACAATTAACATTGCAAGTATTTATTTAACGTAATATGCACACATATAATTTCAATAAATAATTCTAAGCATGAAATTGAATAAACATATAATAGTCAAAATAATAATTAAAATTAGAGCCCGGATATGGGGTCGCTACAACGACAATAACCGCCTGATCCATCCAGTGTATCACCACCACCATCACAATGATGGTTCACACTTTAGTGCCACTCCACTACCACAACCATGTTCACTTAGACTATAATACAATGATCTTCGCAACCACCGTCACGACAATGATTGCCACGACAATTCAACCATTACTACCACATCCACTATTATCACGATTATGACCCCACAACCACCTCCACCTCCACAACCTCACTACCTTCACTCCATTTTAACCACCATCATACCACGGCCATGACCACCGTAACTACACATTACCGTCACCACCACCGCTTCATAATTCCATTACCACCAACCTATCAATGATTGCCATATTTTAACATCTTCATCCCACACCATTGTCAAATTATTATGACCATGATCACCACAACCACACCACCACCGTTGCCATCACTTTAATAACATCACCTCTGTCGTTATAACGAGGCTGCTACCACCCATCGCAACCCCCCCCCCCCCCCCATAAACCTACCACTACTACCATCACAATGATAACCATGACTATCAACCACACTTATACAAATTCACCACCCCCTCCCTATCACAACCACAATGACCAGCGCAATTACCTTATTGTCACAACCTCTACCGACATCACGACAATAATCGTCACCATTCCACTACCACTGCTACCGTTAGGCCATCATAATGACGATGATGATGATTATATCCAAATGTAAAAACACATTTTAAGATAATCAAAAAATAAAATGAGAACGTCTATTTTTAGTACCAACAAAAAGTTGAGTTGTGCCTAGCAACAAACAAAATATCAATAATAGGGGTGTAAATGGTTTGGTTTGGCTCAGATTTGGCCAATTCAGTGACCAAACCATTGATTATCAATCTGAGAAAATTTTAAATCTACGAACCACAAAAATTCAAATCGAACCTCAATTTAGTTTAGTTTGATTCAAATTCAGTGTGTTCTAGGTAACAACGTATGTGGTCGAAATAGTGGGCAACGTTTAAACATTTTACTTTACTATTTTGGGTACATTACATTCGACTATTTGAGAGCACCGAATATATATTGGACTTTTCCATTAAAAGCAGCCCCAGCCTGAATACACCGACCGGAAGCTGTTCGCCGGTCACCTTCATTATGGCCACGAAGCTTCTGAACCATCTGCGAAGCGTATACAAAATCAGTCCTCGCTTCGCTAGCCGTAACCCTAGCCCTAATTTCGCACTTCTTCATTTGAGGCCTTTCGCGGATGTTACTCGGACCGACAATGGCACCAAACCTAGCAATGTAAACGCCGCCGCGCCGTCGTCAGCGGTTTTAACATCTTCCTTAAACGAAGTTGAACTTGCCAAGTTTTCCGCCATAGCTGAAAGCTGGTCAGTTTTTGTTTGGATTATTTGTCTTATTGATCCCTTTCCTGTAGTGTGTTAATTGTGCTGTGGATTCTAAATTGATAATGCTGTAGCCGAAAAATGTTAGGTGTACATTTGCTTGAAAAAGTTGAGACCCTGAATACATGCAAAATGACAGTGTAGTGATGAACAATTGAATAGCAAACAGTGGTAGATATCTCACTTGAACCGGGATTGAAAATAGAGAGTGATTAAGAAAAATTGGAGTTTCTTCAAACAAAGATTGTGAGCAAACAAATTAAACCAAACATATGAAAAACACAATTTTTCCAGTCATACAAAGCCCTGATACCATGTTAAATGACTAAAGTTGCAGAGAATGAATGAACATCAAGATGTATGAAATTCTAACTGAAAAAGAGAAAAGTTTACAGGGGTATCTTGAGAGAGAAAGATCATTTACTTACTCCCTCCGTCCCGGAATAAATGTCCTATTTTCCATTTTCGTTTGTCCCAAAATAAATGCCGTCTTGCTAAAAATAGGGTATGAGGTTTGGTGATCTTTCTATTCTAGCTATTCTAATAGGCACAAGCATTGCAATGCCATAGGAGGTCTCACTCTACCCATATGAATAAACTGGGCCAATCAAGGAAACATAACTAAAAGCTTAAAAACATTGACTTGTCAACTATGACATTTATTCCGGGACAGAGGGAGTAAGTTGCAAATATAATGGTAATGCAGTATTTGTAGTCCGTACAACAGGGTAAGAAACTTTAAAGTAGTTTTCATGCAAGGATTAAAAATCATACACTCGACGCCACTCGAAGCTCCCCGTGGAATTGAAACTCGACACCTCTGAACTTCTAGAAGAATACATTAGCTCGGTCTCTATCAATTCTGTTTTTGAATCTCATTGCAGCTTTCATTATTAAATGTCTCCTTTGAATACCATACATGAATTTGAAAAAGAGGAGGATTAGAATCTTTGATTGCTTTCATCATTCTTAATTGGTTTATAAAAGCATGATAAAAAGTAATTTATTTTCAGGTGGGATGCTGAAGGGCCCTTTAAACCATTGCATATTATGAATCCTACCAGACTAGCATTTATTCGGTCGACTCTTTGCCGACATTTCAGGTGCAAGTCTATCCTATCTTTAATATCATGTCCAGACCATCTATTTTCTTGTTTTCTCCTGCCTGCGGTTTATAATAATCTTGACTGAACTAGAAAGAAGCTGTTTCTTTCAGGAAACTTTGACACTATGTAAGAGTAGATAGATATTATAACACGTATATAATTTGACTCACTTTAATAAAGCTCATCAAAAATTGAATTTTACTGCTTGTACGAATTTTTATATAGCAGGAACGTGAATTTACTTAGCAGTGTATAATATACTCTTTAAGTTCAACAGTGTAGCTACTCTAGTAGTCCAAGTGACAGCATATACTGATGAAAATGGTGTATATATGCATTTTTGTCCTTTTTTGTTCTTCAGACATAACGATGCTACAGATCATCATGAGATTGTGTCTTTAATTTTCTCAGTAGTGTGTTATTCAATCTTTATGCCGTCTTTTGTTAAAGATCCTGTTCTATAACAATATTTTTCATGATACTGTATACATTTTGTTCTCTTAAACTGATTACCACTCCTTGTGTCAGAAAGGATCCATTCTCTCCAAGGCCTTTTGAAGGGCTGAAATTTGTGGATGTTGGTTGTGGAGGTGGAATTCTATCTGAGGTATACTGTATATGCTATGTGTTCTGCTTTTTTGTTCTGCCATCCTGTGGTTTTATTTTCCTTACTCCTCACATAAAGCATACCATGATCAGTTTGTAATTTATAACAGTCAATTCTTGAAGTTTAATATCTCAATCGCAAAGTTCGTGCCAGATAATCTCTGATTGCCCATGCCTGCGTTCACATAGTTGTTTTTGTGGGAACTGCGAAGAGTGGGGGGGGGGGGGGGGTACTCTAATACATTAAGAAACGAAAACTCACAACATACTTAAGCTTTTAGTGTAAGGATGTAAGCTTGTATACATACTTTCATTGCATCGATTTCCTGGTATCGTTGTCAACTGACTTGCTTAAGCTTTAAAATATTTGGGTTCTTCTTGGATAAGATAAATGAAACCCATAAAAAATGTAAGAGATTATACAAGATAGTGGAGCGAGTCCACCTAGCGCTCACCGTTGAATTCATCAAAGTCAGTTTAACTAGTTTATACTCCCTACTTCCCAATTGAAACTACACATATTATCCTTTTGGGTGTCCCGTTACAAACTACTCCCCCTGCCCACAAATATAAGAAAAAAAGACAACATTTTTTGGCCTTAAATATAAGCAAATTTCATTAGTTACAACGCAAAACTCATTAAATATAACTGCATTCAGCACTCTTTTATCAAACATATCCCTAATCAATTACTCATTATCAAATACAAGTGCACAATCATTACACATTTAATACGGGGATATATTAGTACTTTTAACATGTTTTGTTTGTAAAATTAAGACAATTGAATAACATTAATTACCTTCTTAATATGTTATTTTTTTGCTTACATGTGTGGCTGGACGGAGTCCTAAAATGGAAAGTTATAATAATTCTTTATTCAATGGGACCCACTTTCACACTCACAACAACTTTCCACTTACTATTCCCTATCCCACATTCTCTCTCCTACGGTCCTACCCCCACTTTTCATGCTCACAAGTCACAAGTTATAATACCCACTCCACTAACACTTCTCTTTAATTCCCGTGCCCAACCCAAACTGTGTAGTTTCAATTGGGACGGAGGGAGTATACTTTTAGATTTTTACAGTGGAACCAGGGTTTTGAAGTGGAAGAAAGCAACTCTTGGAGAGCTATGTGACGTAGTACATTCTCTTGCTCCTTGAATCATGAATGGGGTTTTAGCTCAAATTTAATCACAGAAAGAAGATAATAATCTCAAACATATCGAATCCAAGCATTCTCCTCTCTTCTTTCACAGTATTTTAACTTGATATATTGTAGAATGAAATGTTAAATTATAAGGAATTCTATATACTTAACTGTAGAATATGTATGATGCATGACTTGGAAGTACCTTCAAACTTCTTTGTTTGATATAGTTATTACCCAACATTCTTCTCCTCGCTCAAGATCTTTCTTTGATGTGATAAACTCAACCTTCACATCCAGCTCGCTACAAACTTCCTTGTAGAGGTCAATTTACTTCTGAAAGAAACTGAAGTCACTTGAAGACCCGCTATCAGATTCACAAGAAAGTAATTCATCCAATTTCTTTTCAACTTTCCTACTCAACTGACTTATCTCCCACTGGCTCCAACTCTTAGTATTCTCTCTTAACGACAATTTGTCACCAAATTCCAGCTTGACTTTTTTTGACTGCCAAAGTCGGTTGGGCCATGTAGTTCAAAAAGCCCAAATTGTTAATTGAACCCTTACAAATTCTTGTCGAACTGTCTCTTTTTGTGGGAAGGGGGTGGGCATTCAGTTTGATTACAGTGCTTGTCTTCATCCTAATAGTCGATAGTTACAAAGCAAGCCTCATAAGCTGTAAGGAAGACTGATTTTTTGTCTTGATGCATTATATTGGTAATTGAGATTATGAAGAATGTACAAGGTGGACAAGAAATCGAGTTTTTTGCAAAAGTGACATGCGTACTTTGTGTAACATATCAATTTGACTCGCGTACTTTAAAAACATCAAATGTGGGTTGCGTACTTATGATTTTAAAAATTTTGATACCACTTTTAAATGCTCGTTAAAAATATAACGGGATAATAAAAAAACTATCCATCCGTCAATTTTTTGTAGCTACGTTAATTTTTTTAACATGCATTACTTAAGACCAATTTTGACTCATCAAAATTTCAATTAAAACTCCCTAAATGACAAAACTACCCCCATAGCATCAATCTCTCTTTCTCTCTCTAATACACACACAGAGTAAATCCTTCTTCCTCTCCTAACCCTAACCCCACCACCCCCTTTCTTCTCCGGCAAATATTGTCACCGGAGGCCCTTTTTCCGGCCATCCCTACCATCTGCCGGTGAGTCCGCTCCTGATTCGCCGCCTCACCACCATTAACACCGCCACCACCTACCACCCACCATTAACACCACCAGCCACCCACCATCAACATAACCTCGCCACCATCTCACTAACACCATTGCCACAATCACCCATAAAATCTGGGTTTATCATTCAAAAATTCGAAAAAACCCAGATCTGAGTAGACTCAATAATGGAACCGAGATCTGACTTCCGATTTGAATGCTTGATTTAGGGAAAAGAAGAAGACGAACCAGAACTTGAATTCAGGAAGGCGGCGAACAAAAGGCTGGAATTCCTCAGATCCACGAGTAGGAAGAGAAGAACCATCGGCAAGGTCTTGGATCTCGGGATCAACCTGAGGGGAAAGGAAAGCTAGGAAGAGCTGGAGGATGTAGATTCCTAGGCCATATGCGATTATTTAGTATCCTTGAACAAAGTAGACGCGGATGGCGTAAATGAGGGCGACGGCGGCGACGGCGATCCACCGGTAAAGGACGAGAGGCGTCGATTTGTCGAGGAAATATTGGTACCGTCGGGAGACGGCGAACGTTCACTGTGCCAAGGCAGAAGACTCATCGCCACCACCATTTCCTCCACCGACATTCATTTTGATTTTTTTAATTTGGGGCGTTTTGATTTGAATTGATTTTTGCCTTTTTTTTTTTTTATGGCGGAGGAAATGGGAGTACGAGAGGAAGCATAGAGAGAGAGAGGATGCCTGTTTCTCACATGTGTTCAAAAAATAACGCAGGTTATAAAAAATTAACGGTTGAATAGCTTTTTGGAGCGTTCCGTTATGTTTTTTTAACTGGTGTTAAAAAAGTGGTTTCAAAATTTTTAAAATCATAAGTACGCAACCCACATTTGATGTTTCCATAGTACGCGAGTCAAATTGATATAGTGCACAAAGTACGCATGTCACTTTTGCAAAAAACTCACAAGAAATCCTAAAACATAAAGCATTGATGTAGTTTGGCTCTCCAATATCTACAAGTACTATACTTTCCGAAAGGCTCCCACTCCTATCACAGTAAACAACACTGGCAAAGCAACCCTGGCTCCTCAAAGACTGATTTTGCATACATGTTCTTCCTAAGCCATTGAGTTGGATATGTTTCCTCTGCTAATCATTTTTTTGGTTAATCGGTTCAGCCTTTGGCAAGAATGGGAGCTGCAGTTACTGGAGTTGATGCTGTGGAAAAGAATATCAAAATTGCTCGCCTTCATGCGGTATGATTATTTTTACTAGAAGCAAACGTAAGATGGTCTTTTCATATAATTGCTTGTATATTTTCATGTGAGGACGTACAAAATACAATACGGAGTGATTTTTTTATCAGATTTATCATAAATTTTGATTAGAATCGAGCATAATTTGAAAAGTAAATGTTGGCAACACTACTAATAACAACGTGAGAAGACATAACTTCTCATTCTGGTTACAGTATATTAACACCAGAAACTCTCCCTCATGCTGATTTTGAGAAGTTACTGCTAAATTTACGGGTTGATAACAAGTTTTGCATAGTTCATTGTGTCACAAATTCAGATTACTAATTTGACTTGCTGTGATCATGATGTTCGTATTATCAGTTATTTCTATTACTCCCTCAGTCCCATGAATATTCATTTTTAAAAAAGAATTGTCCATTTTCTAAACAAAAAATTGTCTCTAAACATTTAATTATCTTTCATAGTATTATGTCAAAAGTTTATAAGGTGGATAATAAGGGCATTTATGCATCTTTGCTACTGATTTTGCATAAAGTAATCAATTCCAGACAGTCTATTAAAGGGAAAAATGGACATTTATTTAGGAACGGAAGTGTTTTCGATTGTCTTTTCACTCGAGAATCTGTAAACGCAATCCTAATTTTGTAGGATTTGGATCCGGTTGCTTCATCTATTGAATATTGCTGCACAACAGCTGGTATGTGCTACACTTTTCGTCTACTCTCTATCTATTTTCTTATATTGTTTCCGCTCTATCCTTTCTATCCTCCTCTCTCGTATCTCTTATAAATGTTTAGGGTTCCTATTGTTAAATGAAAGCCAATATGTGGTTCTTGCAGTTTTACAATTCTTACTTTGCTGGTAACTGCAATTTCAAATTTATTCTTCAAATGTCACCTGTTTACATTGATTATCACTTAATCTCTAGTCCAGAATGGGGGTGACCAGATACTTTATTTCATTGATTTGTTGATTATGAAGTACTCTATCCGTCCCATTTTAAGAGTAAAAAAAATGGGTGGATTCAAGCATTAAGGAAAAGGTGATGTGTTGTGAGTGTTGATAGTTGGGTAGGAGAGAGAAAGTGGGGTAGAGAAGAGTTATGGATAATTGCTGTGAGTATGACATGTAGGACTCACTTTCCATTTTAGGATTTTGACTCTTAAAATGGGACGCCCTTTTTGGAAAGTTTTGACTCTTAAAATGGGCTAGAGGGAGTAATGATTATGATAATCTCTGTTAGGCTGTCATTGCTGGTTTCATTAGCAACAATGGTCCATACCATTTACTTCTGTTAGTGTCAGCTTGATTATGTAATATTTCAAGTTGCATGGGAAAGAATAATGGTTGCTACGTAGCAAACGAACACTTGGGGTGTGTTTGGTAGCATTAAGCACTTGATGCTTGATGCTTGATGCTTAATACAATGCAGGTTGATTTGGAGGTAAGGTGCATTTGATAACATTGAGCGCTAGATGTTGAGTGTTGAGTGAGGCTCTTATTGGTTAAGCAAGGATTTTGATTCTCAATCATTCAGAGCAGGATGGACATATTTCAACGTGAATGAAGGAATCAAATCAAACGCACTACCTCAAAATCACCCTGCACTAGCATCAAGTATCAAGTGCTTAATGCCACCAAACACACCCTTACTTTGAGACTAATGTATGTATTAGTAAGGATTAGTAATATTTTTGTCTTGCCTTTCTTTTTGTTAGTGGGAGTGACTACTGCTTTATGGGTTATTTTATATTATCATGCATTCACAATAGAAGACTATTGTTATGATAGACCAGCAATTTTGATTAGCTTAGGCTCATGTGACCCGAAGCCTTAGGTTCTCTCTTTCTTTATTTCTATATTATATACAAGTTAAAGATCTATAATCTGATGCAATTATGTCTACAGAAAAAATGGTCCAAGAAGGAAGAGAGTTTGATGCTGTGATTGCTTTAGAGGTAAGACGATGTTCATGCAACTTTCGTGCGCGTTTATGACAAGGTCATATATCTGCGATTTCTGATAGTTATATATATATATATATATATATATATATATATATATATATATATATATATAGGTATTCCTTTTTGGTTAAAATCAAAGATATTCCTTTTGATATATCTCAATTTGACACTTCATCTTCTTCTCATCATACTTTCATACTGTCATCCTTTAGCATTATCTTTAAATAGGTTTACTTCGCTTTTGATGATGTATGGCATATTAGCCAGAAATTCATCAGCATATTTTCTTGGTTGTTTTTGTTTATGTGTGTGCTTTAAGTGTGCACAAGGTTTAGGTTTCTTCTGAGGTTTTTTGTGCCGGACATTATGATATGAAAATTTCAATAATGTTTCAACACCGACACGCCTGGGATATGTTACATACAAAAATATCTGTAAATTTATATTGGACATCTTATGACCCAAGGCCTATCAAATAAAACTACAAATTTTACAAATAAAGGTCTCATAGAAACCTTGAGACTGCATTACACTACACTCCAATTCAGAGATTCTACAATTTGACCCAATTAAAATTTTCAATATGGTCCTTAAGCTGTTAGAAAGTGTAGAAAAGCGTGTCTTAATTGTAGAAAAATATTTTTTAACCCCCCGATCGGTGGAGTGCCAGAGAGAGTCAAGTGTCGAAGAGTGTCTGACATGTGCCACACTAATCTAGAGAGGTATCGGTGGGTTGCAATCTGGGACTCTCGTTTTGGACGAATTTTGTCCTTAAGCTGTTAGAAAGTGTTTCAGCTGCTTGATAAGGGGTTTGTATATCAGCAGGGAAAACATAATTATGGGAGTTGTTCCTCATTGTGTCAATTGTGGCGGAAAGGATAGGAGAAGTTTCCAACGAATCGTGTTGCCTACTCCTAAGCTTACTTTTTTGATGCATAGTACTCATGTGGTGGTAGTTAGCCTTTTTTCTTTTTTTCAGGGTTTTCTCTTTTGTATTCATCAGCTCGTGGTCTTTGTTTATTCTCTTGTAAAGGCCTTTGCTTCTTTTGTTAGGGTCTGTCCTTTTGTCGTCTATTAATGCACATAGTTACTTGTAAAAAAAAAGAAAAACCTCCCATTCCCCTCTGGTTCCTTGTGTACTTCCAATATAAGTCTTCATCTATTATTCGAGTGTTTATGATCTTGTTGATAGCTAGTCTCTCATTGGCACTTTCAAATCAGGTGATTGAACATGTTTCAGATCCAGCTGAATTTTGCAAATCTTTAGCAGCATTAACTGCGCCTCATGGAGCTACTGTCATCTCAACAATTAACCGCTCTGTAAGATCGTATGCCACCGCCATCGTTGCAGCAGAGTATATTCTCCACTGGGTATGCTATTTTTTTTTCTTTTTTTTTTTTCTGTTTCCTTTTATTAGTGAATGTTTAGCTACTGTTTTACTCCCTCCGTCTCATTTTGTTTGGCCACATTTGATTTTGATGGTCAAAACAAATGAACTTTGACCAAACATTATTGCCAATCTTATCATCCTAATGAAATTCTAGAAATTGTTATTAATTAATTACTTAATGATTTATCAGTAACTTTTTTTGAGAATTTCATTAGGATGATCAAAACGACACTAATTGTTGATCAAAATTCACTTAAGTTGACCATTAAAAGTCAGATGTGGCTGAACAAAATGAGGCAGAAGGAGTATTTCTTATTCTCCCCATATAGTTTAGACAAGGTTTTATTGGGTTCAGTTGAGTTCTTGATTGATTATGTACGTCCTCCATGCATGCAGCTTTGGAGGCTGTCATTATCTTTCAATGCTTTCTTTTATTTATTCGTGTTCGAATTGAGTATGGTCTTGTATTCTAGTTTGGTATCAATTACTCCTCGATTGTGGCTGATCACCCTTCCACAACCTTTCTGTTTTGAGATGAGAGTTGAGATGTTCCATCTTCTAAGTGAAATTCCACAAGGCTTGCATTATTGCTTCAACAACGAGTTACCGGATTTGAGTGAAGTGTCTATAAGATGAGGCTGATTAGGTCATTTGCATGTTTAGTTTGTTTCGCCTTCGTGTTAAATTAAATAAGACACTCAGAGATAGTACCCCCGCCCCAAAAAGATGGTCTCATTAAGTTTTTGATGGATAACTTAATTGACCAACAATAAATAACAATTCACTAATCCTAATGAAATTTTGAAAATAATTATTGATAGTATTATTATTATTGGTGAATCAATAACGATTTTTAGAATTGTATTAGAATTAGTGAATTGTTATATACTCCCACTATCCAAAAATGATCTTCCTTTTGACTATTCAAACTTTTTAAGAATATGAACACTTGCTTCACTAGCCTTGTTTTTTTAATGCACTTTTAAGCCCAAATTGTAGAAATGGGAAGAACTTTTTGAGAATGAGAATGGCAAATTAGAAGATCATTTTGGGACGGAGGGAGTATTAACTTCACTTAAGTTGACCATAAAAACATAACGGGGCTATCTTTATGGGTCGGAGGGAGTGCTACTGTTGAACTGATTCTCTCTGTCCTTTTGTTTCGTAAGTTGTGGAATCTTGAAACAAGTTGATAATTAACCTTTTATGACAGCTCCCCAAAGGCACACATCAGTGGTCGAGCTTTCTGACTGCAGAAGAATTGGCCTTGATACTGCAGCGCGCTTCCATCTCTGTATGCAACTTACCTATCCTTAATTTTTTATTTGATACAGTTTGCTCGGTTGCAGTTATTGCGCATCCATATTTGTAAGCAAATAAACAACAACAAAAAAAATGGGAATATATTTCCGGGACGGAGTTTTTTTTTTTTTTTTCCCCATTTGATAGCATTTGTTCTTTGGTTGGGTTTGTGTAGGTCCAGGAGATGGCTGGCTTCGCATACAACCCCTTGACTGGTCAGTGGTCACTTTGTGATGATGTTGGAGTGAATTTCATAGCTTATGGTACAAAAAACGTTGAATGAAGTATAAAACTTTGGTGTCTTCTGTCAATTTGATTATGTTACTGTACTTCTTTTTCTATTTTTTACCTTCTTGAATTTGGGTTGACATCCTAAATATATGTTTGTTAGCTGTAAATAATTCTGTATGCTTAATTTTAAACATAATTCTTTTTCAAAATAAAGAGAAACAATAATAACGGGTGGAGGATAATTGCGTTACGGTTGTTTGCTTGTTGTTGGTTTTGCTGTTTATGTTTCTCGGCTGTACAGGTAAACACTCCTCTGTCCCGGAAAATATAGTCTTACCAATTTTTTTGTTTGTCCCGTAACGGGTTAAGGTCATTGAACTTATATAATTCCCCTTGTGATAATTAAGAATGAGAGATGAGTAAGAGAAGGGTGAGGAGAAGATGAAAGACGAAGGAAGAAGAGACGAGGATAGTGATGGAAATGAAATTGTATTGTTAACATGTTTGAATAGTCAAATGGGACTAACATCGGAAAAAAACAGAGTATAATTGAATATTAATCTTGAAGTCTCACCAATGTTGTCAAAATTGCCTTTATTTATTAATTTACCCGTTACAAAATTTACGTCTATTACTTAATACTCCACATAATTGGAAACATTCAAGTGCAGATTTCCTTCATTTGCAATCCAAATGATCAAAGATTTCAGTTGTTTGTCTTGGCGATGAATATGCATGGGCTAATCATGCTAGATCAATA
The DNA here is from genome assembly GCA_026119855.1 of Campanula takesimana. Taxonomy (NCBI): domain Eukaryota; kingdom Viridiplantae; phylum Streptophyta; class Magnoliopsida; order Asterales; family Campanulaceae; genus Campanula; species Campanula takesimana. The sequence goes on from JAOWBW010000323.1 coordinate 1,401,727, forward strand.
TCCATCTGTCTCGTTTCATTTTGACTTTTTATGGTCAACATAAATTAATTTTGACCAAGCAATGAATGGTGTCGATCTAATGATCACAATGAAATTTTAAAATCTGTTGATGATAAATCACTTAATGATTTGTCATTTACAATTTTTAGAATTTTTCACTAGAATGAGTAGATCATGATCATGAAAAGTCAAAATGAGACAAACTTTCGAGGGCAAAGAGAGTATTTTAGAACACAGTATCTGGAAAATTTAACCGCGCCTATCTCAAACACTGCAGAAGGCTAAACATACATAAACTAAATGGCCAGAGGAGGGTACGGAAATGCAACCATCAGGGGCCAAATGCCAAATTCCGGTTAAAGTTACATATCATAAAAAAAAAAAAAAAATAAAATTCTGCATTAGATTGATTAGGATACTGAACTCTAGAGGAGATACCAGTTTGCTTCATATGTACCAAGTGCCATCTGATTTTTTTCTTTTCATGTTTAAGATGGTTTCTCTGAAATTAAGCTTTCAGTCCATCTTTCCGTTGAAATTCATCCATTAAAAGGTGCGCCACTGACTCATATCCCATCTCTCGAGCTACAACATTCGCAAGGAGAACACACCATTTAAGTTAGTATCTGAAAAAACGCGTGCAAATAAAAGTATGAATTCGGCCACTGATTTGTCAAGGGCAAAAGATTCAGACAAACCTCTGTATATTGCTATCCCAGTTGGAACCTTCTTTTGCTTCTTTAGGCACAGAGAACTATATGCATCAAAATAAAGAAATTAGAAAAATAATAAAAAATCTACTTGTCTAAATGGACACTAAATTTGGTGAAGGATGTACCTATTGCATATCCAATATGGCCTGATTCCTTTTTCTTCAATGCAGTGAGGGCACATCCAATCTTTATTTGCCCTTACTTCCTCCATTTCTGTCATAAACATTTATCTTCAGAAAGCTATTTTTCCTTACGACATGCAAAGAGAAGAATGACGTATGTTGCTTTGATTTACCTTCACCATATCGGACCTTGAGACAAGCTCGACAAAGAACACCATTGGTTGAATGACATACAGAACAATCTGTCTTGCCTGTAGATGAATTGTTTCAATTTTGTAAGTACTGTAAACGTACTTGCAACATTTTTATCGTTGGGAAACTCAAAACAATGAGGCAAATGTAGTATGTAGAAGGAATACACTATTGTACACACTAACCTAAGCATGGTTTATCACAATCTAGATTACTGCACCTTTCGCAATCTTCTTCACCACACAGCTTCTTTTGCCTGCATTCCAAAATTCCAGGTCAACAACACTACAAAATTAATTTTCTTCCATCCTTCAAGTATTTACATGCGTATGAACACGAATGTTATGTTGAACAAGTATCTTTGTCATTTTCTTGGGTTTTATTGAATTTCTATACACTTTTTATTTTCATCTAGAGAAACAAAAGAATAAAATCTGTACAATCTTCTCAACGATTCTACTTTACATTCCCAGATTTCATTGTAGTCGTGGTATTACTTACAAAAACATTTCTTCTCAATTTCTACTCACTTAACACAAGTTCATGGGGGTTTTAAAAAGAGTAAAAAAATGCTGATAGAAGCCAATAACTAGTGACTAAACAAAGTTGTATTGTTTTCCAATACTTAGTTGTTGTTTCATTAATTTACTCTATATCATTCCAATTTTATCATTCCACTGCTATTGGATTAAATTCAAGGCTGAGCTTTATGCTACAAGAAGAGCTCCACTTATCACAAGGAAAGATTTCTCAAACTCGCCTGGTTCCCAATGCTGAATTCTAAACCAGAGCTGCATGACTAACATGGAAACAAGTCATAAACGTTTTTACTAAAGAGGAGTACTACAAACCAAAATTTTCAAAGTGAGTTCAGGTTCTGTAAGTGAAGGCACACTTGAAACACAATAATATGGTCGAAGGATTATCAGATCCATTGAAATGGTACGAGTTAGAGACTAGGGGGACTTCTTCACAAAATTGGTCGGAATGCATACTATGTACCTTTATCCGTCAGTGTGGGAGATATTCTAGATAAAGGAAATAAAAAACTATACAGTTTTCTACCATGCATCCAATTAGTAAAAGCCAAAATGAAATGCGGATTCCAGTTCATGATCTATTGAAGTACAGGTGGAGCCATGAGAGTACTGCTTATATAATATAACGTGCATAGCATAATAAAACAAGGTAGAAAGAATTGAGCAATTTTTCCTCCATAGCATAAACTGTCTCTAAAATCCATGAACATTCTCATTCAAACCTTCTTTAACACGAGCTTCAACATGGCCATTGGGTCCTACACTCCTACTGGAAGGTGAATGTACGATAATACATGTTTCCTTCTCTAACCAATTATGTGATCCTAATCTAATCCAATTGGACCAATCCCAAAAATAGTTGTACCAATTTTGTGAAGAGTCCCCTTGGTCCCTAACTCATAGGATGTTTTTGAATCTGCTTATAGCTAAGCTTCTGGAAAAATAATACTCCCTCCGTCCCAGTTTAAGGTTCTTACTTTCCTTTTTAGTATGTCCCAGTTTAAGGTTCTTAGTTGCTTTATTCCTTAATTGGCAAAGGATGAATAGTGTTTTGGATATTTTTGCCCTCATAAAGTTCATATATTACAAAAATCTCATCACTTACCCATCTACTTTTCACCCACTTGCTTTATGAATGGACAATTATATCCTTCACCCACTACTATTCTTGACTCAAATTTGCCTTGATTCCTTAATAAGCGTGCAAAGTCAAACTCAGAACCTTAAACCGGGACGGAAGGAGTAACTCACAGTGAGTTCAGGTTTTGTGTTTTCTTGGTAGAACTCTTCAAAAAGAAACAACTATTTTCAGTAATACTATTCCAAGTGAATTACACGAACACTAAAATGAGAATCAAGATAAAACTCAGTATGCTTTCTATATGCATATGGGATTTGTACCTTTCAAGTCATAACAGTTTCATCATTGAGAATAAATGAAAGAAAAAACAGAACAAACCCACATTATATTAGGTATATTTAAAACATTCCAACACATTTAAAAGGAAGCAAAAGTAACTAAACATAAATAGTGACAGCAAAAGTGTAACTAATATACTAGTAAAAGAGAGAATGAATGACCTGCAGAAGTGGCAACAAATACCAAAAACAGGATCATAGACACTCCCTCTGCTCTTGCTATTACAACGTCGAGAAAGAACATCTGGTGAAAGCCCCGAATACCCTTTTTTCACGAAAGGAGCATTAGCTGGTCTCTTCTCTTCATCATCATCATCAAAAACCAGACCCAATTTCCCTATTATTCCAATTCACACATAAATTACATAATTCTTTCAATACATTCATGCAAAAAGAAATATAAAAAGGTGAAAAATGACAGAAAATAACCTTCTGGAGCTGGATTCTGCTGCAGTCTACTAGATCGGCGCAATCGTGGTGGGGTGTAATCAACTTTACAGTACTTCCTCCTATTAACTGATTTTACCGAAGAAGTAACCGATCGGAGCTCTGACATTGTCTTCTGAAGTCCCAACGACGCCATTCGAGCCTAGTTTTGAGACAGTAATTTGAAAAAATAAATAGTACACGCACAATTAGGCCGACATATAAATTGTTCCTAGGGTTTCATTTGGGAAAATTCTAATTCTTTAACACGCGATCAAATCAGGCAGTAATTTACAACAATAGTGGTAGAAAAATACTCAGAAACATATAATTTTATTGGATTCGCTTCATTTGGGACACAAATCGTGATTCCTTATCATACAAATTGAACTTTTTAAGAATGAATAATAAATGGGGTAAATTAAAATACCTGATTTTCGGAAATGCGAGAATTTCTGAGGGATTCATAATCGATTTTGTCTCGGAGCTTACCCATCTTCAATTTCAGTTGGTGATTTCTGATTTTTTTTTTTTTTTGCCACTCCTCTCTCTTCTGTTGTTGTTAACGGATACTTTTGCTATTTGAATTTTGAAATTGTATGGCTAAAGATACTGGTCGGTGATTTATCAGGAAAAACATCACTTTTTGTCGTATTATCTTTCACTAGATTTAGCTTTGGCCCATCAAATTTTTTAACTTTTGTCCTACTACTTTAGCACAATTCCACTTTTGTAAGTCCGCCCATTTTCTAACAAATGTTATTAAAAAGAAAAAGAGCAATGTTAGGGGCACAAAATAAAGTTACAAAATCTTGCTCACAATATGAGGTGACGATATTTTATTGGTTGCATCGATAATAGACCCGCCACACTCTAATTAAAAACACCAATAACATCATTACACCTAGGATTTTGTGAGTAAGTTTTTATGACTTTTTGTGCCCCTAGTATTATTCAAAGAAAAATTGTCATATTCACATGAATTTTTGTTTAGGGTATTATAGATACTTTGTTTCTTACAAGGCTTGATCTACTTCTTGTTTTAGGTGCATGTGTTAACTTTTGAGTGTAATTTATTTGAAATTATGTACTCCCTCCGTCCTAAAATGATCTTTACATTTTTTTTCTACTCTGTTACGTATGAACTTTGAACAATGATTTATGTTGATTTAATTATCCTAATGAAACTCTAAAATTTGTTATTGATAGTATTGTTGATGGTGTGTCAATAATAAGTGTTAGATTTTCATTAGTATTTATTAAATCAACCTAAAATCATTGCTCAAAGTTCCCTTTTAAAAACGTCGAAAAAAGTGTGAATATCATTTTGGGTCGGAGAGAGGGGAGTATATAAGTGAAATGGAGTTGAAAAAAAATCAAAGACAAAAGTAAAATTCTAAGATTATAGGGCCAAACTCATATCTGATAATAGATAAAGAGTTGCTATTCATGAATGTAATAGTTCAAATTATGCACATAAAAAATTTATACTTACTAAAATACCATGTTCCTTCCCTTCTAGAACCTAAAATTAAAAGGGTTAATGACAATTTAGACTCTGAAGTACCATACCACCCTTCGTAGAGGACCCTGATATGTTTTCCTTGTCAAATCGGGTCTTGATGTTTTTAAAACTCGCCAAATTAGGCTTTTTTGACGGAATTCGTTAAAAACTCAGTTAAAAAGCATGTGCCATGCACATGACTAACAAAATTGGATAATTGAATTATCAATGACGTTTAAGGGGGTAAAATGACATATATTAAAAACGAGGGAGGGTGAACAAAAAAATACATATACTCCATGTTGGTAGTGGTGCCCTAGGCACGTTTAATAAACGTTGTAATTGTTATCATTTATTTCATATCAATAAAGAGATGTTTTGATTATTATTGTTGTTCATGTTTACTTATAATAATCCCCCTCCCTAGTACTTGTTAAGCACTAGTATAAAGGCTAAATGATCATGGGATGATCATGTTAGATTTATGGGTACTTGTTTGGAACAAGGTACTGGACATGACCCGCTGTATGAGATTTATGTCATGGTCTATGTCGAACATATATCTCATATTAGTTATGTCATTTGAATCCTTAGACATGAAGTTATTATAGTCTTCCACTTGATGAACATTGTGTTTGACATATTCAAACGCTACCTTAACACGATAGTTATAAGGGTATGATTGGCATATCGGATTCCCGTTAGGAAGAATAATAAGCTAAATGGATTTGTCCATCCACGGAGAGATGTCAAGCTTGGGCCCCTCGAAGGAATGATGTTGATGAAATGTTCGGCCGGACTCAAATGGATTCATTGGATCAATAGCATTTGAATTATCAACATATTCGGAATCGAGAAAGTATTGAACAAGACAAGTTGACTGTTTGACCATGACTTGTGTTCAATGGCATCGTGGACAAAGGGATTATGACATATTCTAAAGGAATGCGAACTTGTATCTAGTTATACTATTTGGGTAGGTATGACGGTTTGCTAGAACCTAATCATATCTTATGGGATCATGTTTGAGCCCATTGTCAACTTAGTATAATCCTAGAGGGTCACACACAATAGAACGAATCTTAAATAAGAGGACTATATTGGAATTTAGGGTCGAAGGACCTCAAAGGAATTTCTGGAATAATTCTGGGCTTCCTGGTCAACCAAGCGGGCGCTTGGGTTGGACCAGGCGGGCGCTTGAATGAATTCTGAAATATCTGGGCCTTCTGGTCAAATAAGCGGGCGCTTAGGTTGGACCAGGCGGGCGCTCGGTCTGGCGGCAGAAAAATTCCTAATTCGATTAGGAAATGTTTTTGGCACAAGTTACCTATTTGGAATAGGTCTTAATTGTGTATAAAAACCCCAATTCGGCCAGACCATATCAACTAGTGCTTTTGTGAGTCTCAAAGAGTTTGAGAGAGATTTTATTTTTGTTCTAAGATATCCTTGATTGAGGAACAAAATAATTCACAAATAAATTCCATATAGTTCTTTATTAAATTGTGAAAGTGTGTTTCATAATTATTGGTCTAGCAACCAAGATCAAGGAGCCTCTTGATATTTGTTTGAAGTGTGGACACCGCTAGAGGTGAATTTTATCATCTACAAAGTTCGTGATTTTGTCCGTGATAAAGCTTCAAGTTTCTCCACCAAGACCAAAGAAAATTTTGATAGTCATCAAGGGTTAGTTTTTCCTTTATTCATTATGTTGTATTTGATTTAATCATATGAACGGATCCATAGCTTTGGGTTTCTTAAAATTTTAATTGCTATATTCCGCTGCGCATGTTACTTCGAAACCCAACACTCCAATATCCCTAACCCCATTCTTTATCTTCTCCGCCACTCCCCCCCCCCCCCCCCCCCCCCCCCCACCACTGCCGGTCCTACCCCATCATTACTGCGACCGACCCACCACCGCCATTAAAGATATAGCCTATCCATCACCGCCATCAAAGCTCCGACCACCGATTCACCACCATAACTATCACCACCAACGATCCAAATCGAAAACACCATTGAATTCCAGATTTAGAAAACGATTTGGTTTTTTTTTATCCAAATCAAAAACTCAAATTTGATTTCAAAAGAAAAACTAACAGAAAACCCTCACAGATTCGGCGCCAACCAGATATACACAAGCACCGAGATGACTACATACAGGCCGCCTCAGGATGTGTCGCCGGTTCCAGCGAAGCCTTGGGGATTTAACGATCCCGAGATGAAGAGAAAGAAGAGAGTAGCGAAATATAAAGTTTATACGGTGGAAGGGAGGATGAAGGCTTCAATTAGTAATGGGTTTCGTTGGATCAAGAACAAATGCTCTGAGTTCATCCATGGCTGCTAGCAAACACACATATTTTTAATTTTTCTGTTGAGATTCACTTAATTTTTTTTCTTCCTAATAGCGAAATTAGGACTATGAGAGCGATTGAATGTAAGCGTAGCACGAATTGATTTGAATAAAGATTATGCTATTTGCTGGCTGAGGATTAGTCCATTTGCCGAAATTGGGCCGGTGAACCAGTTTAAGCTCAGGTCTAGGTAGTTTAATTGGTTCCAGGAAAGAGAGAGGTATTGTAGAGAAGGAGGGAGAGAAGTGCGGGAGAGTGAACCAGAGAGTGAACCGGAGAGTTGGTTGTGTTTGAGGTCAAGACGGGTCAACGGTGGTCATGGTGGTTGCAGGTGGTGAGGATGGGTTGACTACCTTTTTTTTTTTTTTTTTTTTTTTTTCCCTTTTCTTCTTCCTTTTGTTTTATTTTTTATTTTTTTGTTTGGTTGAGCTTATTTATAAAAAAAATACTACTAGTAATGCTTGATTTCCTATTTAATAATTTAATATATTTTTGTCAAAAATATTTTATTTTTATTAATTTTGATATTGCTAATATGATACTCCCTCTGTCCCTAAATGAGTGTCCAAATTCCATTTTAAGGGACACTGAAAATCTCAACTTTTTGAACAATTTGGTAACAACGATTCATATATAATCTTATAATCTCCTTTCCAAACCTTTAGTTTTGCACGTATAAAGAAACCGGTGAAAAAATTTCGAAAAAAAACGTTTAGGGAGAAAGTTATGTTAAAAAAAGACACTCATTTAGGGACAAAATTTCTTGAAAATTGACACTCATTTAGGGACAGAGGGAGTAAATAATAATGATTGAATAAAAAACATTAAATTATGTGGGTGAAGAAAAAGTTAATATATTAATGTCTTAATTTTTTTATTGGATGTGTTTTTTTTTTTTTTGGTAAATGTAAAATTTGATTTACTTTTTTATAACATAAAATTATTATTTAATTTTATTTTTTATTAATATTTTGAAAATAACTTTAAAAACCCTTTTATTTAATATTTTATTAATTGTTTTTATTTTTAACCCTAATAAGTTTTGAATTTTCATTAAGCCCCTTAAAAGACACATCAACTTCAAACAACCCAATTCAGTTAGTCATGTGCATGACACATGTTTTTTAACTGATTTTGTAACGAATTCCGTCAAAAAGGCTTAATTTGGCGAGTTTTAAAAACATAAAGACCCGATTTGACAAGAAAAACATATCAGGGTCCTCTACGAAGGGTGGTATGGTACTTCAGGGTCTAAATTGTCATTAACCCAAATTAAAACTAAACCTAACCAAATCTCATTGTAGTCCTCTCACTCTCATCTCTCAGTTGCCACCCTACCCCTCTTACCGGTATGTTAGCCGCCGCTTTCCCCTTTCATTCCATGGTTAGTTTTCACAAACCATAACCTTATTATTTCTTTCCTCTCTCTCTCTCTCTCTCGCACCCACAAACAAACACAATGAACTCACACACACATCTTTCTAGAGAATTCAATAACCTACACACCCTTTCTCTCAGTTTAGATGGTTCATTGTTGATGGCTTTCAAAATGTTAGGCCATGGTGGATGAAAGCCATTAAGGATGTTCGAAAGGCACCGAAAGAACACCTCTCATGGTGTTTGATTTACAATGGTCAAACACCTTAAAGCTCGATCTATACAAATGAAGGAAGCCGGTGGGGTGTTATGGAGAAGAAGGCCTACGGTGTTGGTGGTTTCACGGTAGGTTTGAAGAGGAATGGAAGGGAGGGAAAATGTGTGTGTATAGAAATTGGGGTATTTTGGCAAATTCATATTTTTTACGTGTGCGAATAGTAGCACTCTTCTACAGTAAAAGATATAAATATTGGATTCAAATACTCTATTGTGACCCCTAAAGAAGTTTGTTACACAACTAAGGGAAAATATAGATGTATGCCCTTGTACTTAGGTCTAAGATGCAGATATACCATTAAACTCAATAATTGTTATCCTTGCCCTTAAACTCAAGATAAATGCGTGTATATTTGGTCACTGTTAACTTTTCATCAAAAATTAACGAAAATGCTGCTAAGCTGCTCAGGTGGTTATTTTAATAATACACGTAAAAAAAATAAGAGGTTTAAATGTAAAGTAGAAAAGTGTAAGGTACTTATATATTTTTTTTTTTTTAAAAAAAAGCACATTCCCCACCCTTTCCCTTTCCCAAATCATCCCCAACCTTACACCCTCTTCCTCACCTCTTTCAAACTCCACCACCATCATCCACCCTACCCCCAATTGCTGCAACTCACATACCACTCCACTCCACTACCTCTCCCTTAGCTATGCCCTTCCACCCCTCCCACTCTTCCCACCTCGCTGCCCTTTTCCCTCTTTCTTCCCTTTTTCCTCGCCCCTGGTATAGATCTGTTTTGCTGAAGTAGAAGAAAAAAGAAAAAGAAGAAGCCTTCCTACCCAGTGGCGAAGCCACATACAAGACATGGGAGTCGGTCGACCCCCTTCTATTTTGGAGCGTGTCAAATTTACCCCTGTAAATTTTTTAAACTGTTTTTTTACTACTAAAAATGATGAATTTATACATTCTGTCACCCTTAATTTTGAGAAAAAAATTGCACTAAATTATTATTTTGACCCCTTTATATACTAAATTTTGATACATCAATTATAATAGTTATCTCGAAAACAATCTTGACCCCTTTACAGAAAATTCCTGACTTCGCCACTGATCATACCATAAGCTCTTCATCCCCCATCACCTCTGCCCCTTCCCCACACCTTACGCATCCACCCCATCGATGGATTCAAAAGAATAGTAAAAATTTGTCAATAAATTGCAAGTTCCTTTTGAAAATAGCTAAAACTGTCAATTTCTTATTAAATTCGTCATATTACTATCGGGCAAATATGATAGTTCTAACAAGCGTGCTAATAGATTTAACAGTAAAACGAACAATTTTAACTTGTAGTTAGTTCACAAGTTAAAGTTGTCCATTAACTTATAAGTCTAACAGTTAAAACCGTCAATTTTCTTGGTTAATAATCTGACATTTTTAAGTGTAAAATTGGCAAGTGAAGTAGTGAGCCCTTACTTTTTGCTAGTGTTAGGATTTATTTATTTATTTTTTAAAATAATAATCAATCTTATCCTTTTACCCAAAAACATCTCCATCTATTTCTCAATTATTTTTCAAAACGTCAGTTCCATGACTATTTTTTTTTCTCAATCATTTTCTCCATGTTTAGTCTTTACCCTCAATCCAGTTCTGAGTCAGATTATCATAATACTGGATTTTATAATTGAAATGACACTACAAATTGCTTTCTATCTGATCCTATTGCTTTTACTCTTAATTTTTTGTTTTAGTCAGACTATAGGCACACAGAGTAATCACACTGCTAAAAAATGAAACATTTGATAAAGAACTCCAACAATAATATTGCCTCTTTCAAAAAAAAAAAAAAAAAAACCAATAATATTCCCTCACACATCACATGGTATATGCTCTTGCTTTTTACAATAATATTAAAGGGTTCGATTTCTCTCTTCTCCGCTGTTATTTTTTTAAAAAAAAATCAATAAAAAATTATTTAAGATTAACATTGTCATTAGAACGATTAAATTAATTGGCTAGTAAATAGAAAATGACTTATTTCAACAATTGATTATGAACGGTTAACTCTAGATTTACAACAAATAGAACTAGAAAAGTACTCCCTCCGGTCACAAATATAAGCAAAAGTAACTAAAATCATACTTATTAAAAAAATAGTTAAATTTAGTTAGTTGTCTTAATTTTATAATAAAAATATATTAAAATTACTAATATATCCTCATATTAAACGTATAATAAATGTACACTTGTATTTGAAAATGAGTAATTAATTAGGGGTATTTTTGGTAAAAGAGTATTAAATACAATTACTGTTGGGTTTCGTAGTAACATGCGCAGCGGAATTAAGCATTTAAAATTTATGAAACCCAAAGCCTATAGATCCATTCATATGATTATGACAAATACATCTACTATGAATATAAGAATACTAACCCTTGAAGCGTTTCTTGATTTCTTGATCTTTAAGTCTTGGGTTCTTCGCGTCTTTCGAATCACGAACGCAGGAACACGAACACGAAGATGATAATGGAATCACCCTCTATGGATATCCACACGCGAACGAATATTAAGAACTCTTTCTTAATCTTGACTGCTAGATCAAAAGGAACTATATGATTTTATGTATTATTGATCTTTGATTCTCAATCTCAATCAATAATTATGTTTCTCCAAACAAGTGAATCAATCATACACAATGACTGGGACTGATATATTTATATGGGTATAAGTCCTTAACCCTTAAGGACTTAGGATACCCAAATCCCGTCACAATTTGTGTTGCAATTAATTCCTGGCCGACATCACTGGCATGGTCGTGCCCCAAAACTGGCACGGTCGTGCCAATGCCTTCGAGGCAAGCTTCCCAGCCGCCCATTATTGGCACGGTCGTGCTTTGTATCTTGCACGGTCGTGCCGAGCTCAGCACGGTCGTGCTTGATATTTTGGCACGGTCGTGCCATCCTTGTCGCCAGGCATTGCCCTTTGGTTGATACGGCACGATCGTGTCTTCTACAGAGCACAGCCGTGCCAGACCAAAACACAGCCATTTTTCCCTTTTTCAAATTCGTTCTCTTGTGTGTGACTCCATAGGATTATATCAAGTTGGCAATGAGCCCAAACAAACTTTGTCTCATAAATCATCAGCGGACCCTAGCAGGCCATCATGATTTCCCAAATGATATAACTTGTTAAAGTTCGTTAATCCATTATAGAACATATTACAATCTCTTTGTTTCACGATGTCTATTGAACGTAAGCCATGGTCGATAGTCAACTTATATAGTCCAATGCTTTCTCGATCCTGAATGTATTGATAAGACAAATCTTATTTGAGCACGGCCATGCATTTCATCAATACCATTCATCGAGTGGCCAAAGCTTGACATCTCTCTTGGCGATGAACAAATCCTTTCTTGGCTTATTACTCTTCCCTACATGATTCCGATTATGCCAATCATATTCTTTGTAACTACCCGGTTAGGGGTAACGTTTGAATATGTCAAACATGTTGGGTTTTGAGGCAACATGCGCAGCGGAAAAAAGCGATAACAATCAACAAAACCCTAAGCCCCAAGATCCGTTTATGATGATTAAATTAATAGCAAGATGAATTTAGAATACTAACCATGATGGATGTTTAAAATTTTCGGATCTTTAAATCTTCAAGTCTTCAAGCTTTAAGATTTAATCTCTTCGTTCTTCGCGTTCTTTGAATCAGGATCACAGGTCACGAACTTGAGATGCTAAAGCAAACATCCTATATGTGTATCCACACGCGAACGAATATCTAGAACGATTCTAGATCTGGATTGCTAGACCCATTAGAAAACACATTTTTCTAATCTTCAAAGGCTATATAAAATTATTGGTGTTCTTGAGCTTTTGATTCATAATCTAAACTCAAGAATATGTTTCACAAACACATGGAGGCTACCAATAGTGATATATTCTGATTAGGTTAATACCTTGTAAAGAGAGGTGTATTTAAACTCAAAAGTCCTAAACCATTTAGGAAATTTAGTCCAAATCCCGTCAAAATCCGAATCAGGAAAAAAACAAACTTTCTGGAGGGGTGGTCCGCCCGGACCAATCAAAAGATCCGCCTGGGTCACCATATAGGTCTGCCCGGACCAACCCTCTAGAAACCTTATTTTCTCAGATTTCCTTAATTCTGATTTTACGCTCTTTTACGCAATTCCAATTTTAGCCTTTTCTTTGATTCGTTCTGTTGTGTGTGACCCCATAGGATTATATTAAGTTGGCAATGAGTCAAACAAAGGTAAAACCCATAAGTCATGAGCGGACTCTAGCAAGCCATCATGACTACCCAATTAATATAACTTAACGAAGTTCGTTATCCTCATAGAACATATTACAATCCTTTTGTCACATGGTATCATATTGAACATAAGTCATGGTCTACGTCAACTTATATTGTTTAATGCTTTCTCGATCTTGAGTAGATTGATTATGAGCAAACGACATTGATCACATCAATTCATTTGAGCGCGGCCACGCATTTCATCAATCTCACTCTACGAGTGGCGTAAGCAGATATCTCTCTTGAGGAGGGACAAATTCCATCTTGACTTATCATTCTTCCCTACAAGAATCCGATTATGCCAATCGTAGCCTTTATAACCACCCGGTTAGGGGTAGCGTTTGAGTACGTCAAACATAATGTTCATCATATGGAAGACCATAATAATCTCAGGTCTAAGGATATCAAATGATATGACTATTATGAGATTTAATTATGACATTTGACCATGACATAAATCTCATAGGTGGGTCAAGTCCAGTACTTGTTCTCCAACAAGTACCCATAAGCTTAATTTGTATCACATACACATGATCATCACATGATCATCAATTAAACTTATACTAGTCCTTCATAAGTACTAGGGACGGGGATTATTATAATAAACATGTAAAACATATAATAGTCCAGGATTGTTATCTCCATAACAAATGATAACATGATGTAACATAAGGCATTTCTCAAGGTCCTAGGGCATAATCTCCAACAAAACATAATGTTCATCAAGTGGAAGACTGTAATAACCTCAAGTCTAAAGATTCCAGTAATATAACTATATGAGACTTAATTATGACATTGTGACCATGACATAAATCTCATACGGGTCAGTCCAGTATTTGGTCTCTAACAAATACCCATAAGTTTAATTGTATCCCATACAACATAAGCATCATATGATTATCTATTAAACTTATACTAACAATTAATACATAATTATCAGAGATGGGGATTATTATAATAAACATGCAAATGATATAATAATCAACATTCAATATCTTTATTAAAACATAATCAATGGATAACATTAATCGTTCTCATAACGTGCCTAGAGCATACAACACCAACAATCTCCTACCCATAGACCTAACATGACCATCATGCTTTGCTTGTGGAAGACCCTTTGTTAATGGGTCGGCAATGTTATCATCAGTCGGTACTCTGCATATATTTACGTCTCCTCTATCAACGATCTCTCGAATGATACGAAAACGCCTAAGTATGTGTCTGGATTTCTGATGTGATCTTGGTTCCTTTGCTTGAGCAATAGCACCATTATTGTCACAATAAAGGTCTATTGGGTTACCAATGCTAGGAACCACTTCTAGTTCACCAATGAACTTCTTGATCTAAACAGCCTCTTTTGCAGCAATATACTCAGCTTCCGTTGTAGAATCTACGACGATACTTTGCTTAGAACTCTTCCAGCTAACATCACCTCCATTTAGCACAAATACAAACCCAGATTGCGATCTTGAATCATTTGTCGGTTTGGAAGCTTGCATCTGTGTAACCACTTACAACAAGATCATCTTCCAATCCTCCATACACCAAGAACGAATCTTTAGTCTTTCGCAAGTACTTAAGAATCGTCTTGACTACAATCTAGTGACTCTCACCGGGATCTGATTGGTATCTGCTCATCATGCTCAAAGCATACGAGACATCGGGCCTAGTACATATCATGACATACATGATTGATTCAATTGCAGAAGCATATGGAATCCCAATCATTCTCTTACGCTCATCAGTCGTCTTAGGACACTGATTCTTGCTTAGAGATATGCCATGACCCATTGGCAAATTTCCTCTTTTAGAGTTTTCCATGCGGAATCTCTAAAGAACTTTGTTAATATATGTATCTTGACTTAAACCAATCAATTTCTTAGATCTATCACGATAGATTCTAATGCCAAGGATATACGCGGATTCTCCCATATCTTTCATTGAGAAACACTTTCCTAACCAAGTCTTTACAGACTGCAATGCAGGAATGTCGTTTCCAATGAGTAATATGTCATCAATATATAGTACTAGAAATAATACTATGCTCCCACTAATCTTTTTGTATACACAAGGTTCATCTTCGTTCTTGATGAAGCCAAACTCTTTGATCGATTCATCAAATCGAAGATTCCAACTCCTTGAAGCTTGCTTCAATCCATAAATGGATCTTTGCAACTTGCATACTTTATTAGAATTTTCTGGAATTACAAAACCTTCAGGTTGTGTCTTGTAAACATCCTCAAGTAAGTTCCCGTTAAGGAATGCTGTTTTGACATCCATTTTCCATATCTCATAGTCAAAATATGCGGCTATGGCAAGTAAAATTCTTATAGACTTGATCATTGCTACGGGCGAAAAGGTTTCATCATAGTCGATTCCATGAATCTGCCTATAGCCTTTCGCTACAAGTCTAGCTTTATAAGTATGCACCTTTCCATTCATGTCAGTTTTCTTTTTGAATACCCACTTGCATCCTATGGTTTTTACACCTCCGGGCGCATCAATCAAGTTCCAAACTTGATTATCATACATGGACTTAATTTCAGATTCCATAGCTCCAAGCCATTTTTTTGAATCAGGAGCGGACACCGCTTCTTGGTAGGAAGTAGGTTCGTCATCAACTATGACTTCTACTTCGTTGCTATCTTTCATGAGAAATCCATATCTCTCAGGTTCGGATCGCACCCTACCAGTTCTGCGAGGAAGTTGAGTATTCTGAATAGGTTCCACAACTCCTTGTGAAACTTGTTCAGATCCAACGGTTTGTTCCATATTATTTTTGGGTTCTCGAACCTCTTCGAGATTAATTTTACTCCCACTAATTTCTTTGGAGAGAAACTCTTTCTCTAGAAAGGTACATTCTCGTGCAACAAACACTTTGTTGTTCGTGCGGTTGTAAAACTAATATCCCTTAGTTTCCTTAGGGTAACCCACGAAAATACATTTGTCAGATTTTGGTGCAAGTTTGTCAGAGATCATTCTCTTAACATAAGCATAACAACCCCAAATCTTCATGAAAGACAAACTAGGTTTTCTTCCAGTCCACATCTCATATGGAGTCTTTGGAACAAATTTAGTTGGAATTCTATTTAGTGTTAGAGCAGCGGTTTCTAGTGCATGTCACCAAAAGGATAAAGGAAGATCAATTTGACTCATCATGGAGCGGACCATATCCAATAAATTCCTATTTCTCCACTCAGACACACCATTCCATTGCGGTGTTCCGGGTGGAGTTAATTGTGAAACAATTCCACAATCTTTAAGATGGTTGTCAAACTCTTGGCTTAAGTATTCTCCACCATGATCGGATCGAAGTGCTTTAATAGTTTTGCCAAGTTGATTTTGTATTTCATTTTGAAATATTCTAAATATCTCAAAGGATTCACTTTTATGTTTCATCAAGTAGACATAGCCATATCTACTAAAATCATCAATAAATGTTATGAAGTATTGATATCCTCCCCTAGCACTGCTGCTCATTGGTCCATACACATCAGTATGTATGAGTCCCAATAAGTCACTAGCCCTTTCACTACTATTAGTAAAAGGTGTCTTTGTCATCTTTCCAAGTAAACAAGACTCACAAGTTTCATATGATTCAAAATCATGTGAATCTAAAAGTCCGTCCCCATGGAGTTTTGAGATATGCTTCTCATTGATATGACCAAGACGGCAGTGCCACAAATAAGTATGATTTACATCATTAGTGGGTTCGTTGGATTTCTTATAATCTACATTATATTATTCTCCACTATTCTCATTATTCCCAACTTTCAACATCAAGAACAAATAAAGGCCATTAAATGAACATGCAGTACAATAAAGCATCTCATTTAAATAAATAGAATTTTTTTATTCTTAATAAGAAAACTATAACCTTCATTATCCAAACAAGATACTGAAATAATATTTCTACTTAAATCCGGAACATAATAACAATTTTTCAAAATAAGAATTAATCTGCTAGGTAAAATGACATCATATGTTCCTACGGCTAATGCAGCAACTCTTGCTCCATTTCCCACGCGTAGGTCCACTTCGCCATCTTTAAGTAGCCTTCTATTCCTTAGTCCCTGCACATTTAAACAAATGTGAGATCTAGATCTGGTATCTAATACCCAAGAGCTAGAGGTAGAAAGAAGAATATCTATAACATAGATACCTGAAGTAGAGGCAGTCCCACTGCTCTTCTTCTTCTTCATCTCTTCCTTGTAAACCTTGCAATTCATTTTCCAATGTCCAATCTCATTGAAGTGGAAACAAATTGCATCCTTTTGGGAAGCAGGTTTAGCCACATTGGCATTTTGGCAACAATTGCCTTGCCAATCTTGGGTTTGACAACTTTTGTCTTACCCCCTTTTCGTTTGCCTTTATGGCCCTTTCCTTCCTTTGATACTATGAGCACAAGAACGGGTTCTTTACCGATTTTCTTTTCCGCTGTCTTTAGCATCCCATGCAACTCAGATAGGGACTTATCCATCCCATGCATATTAAAGTTCATTACGAACTGATTATAGCTTTTGGCCAATGAATTAAGAATAAAATTAGTGGCCAACTCAACCTCAATGGGATGGCCAAGCCTCTCTAGATGCTCAAAGTGAGCCTTCATCTTTAGAACATGAGGGACCACAGCCTGCCCATCACTCATCTTGTATGAGATGATGGCAGCTATAGTATCGAACCTTTCTTGCCTTGCATGTTCTTGAAACATGTCTTTCAACTCAACAACAAGGTTATATGCCTCAAAGTGTTCAAGAGTCTTCTGAAGCTCAGAACACATGGCTGCAAGCATGAGATAACCCACCTCACGAGAATCACTCTTGTGCTTCTTGTAGGCGTTTTTCTCATCCTCGGGGGCAGATGATTCAGGTTCATCCTCAGGAACGGGCTCATCAAGAATATAGAGCTTATGTTCATGCTTTAGAACAATTCTAAGGCTACGGATCCAATCCGTGAAGTTAGATCCATTTTCTTGAAGCTTTTCCTTCTCAAGGATAGATCGCAATGATAAATTTGTACTTTGAGCCATTATCTACAATTATGCAAACATATAATTAAATATAAGTACCAACTTAATTTTAAAGATATTACAATTATTAGTATTTTACAAATACTCCCACTAGATTATATAACCTTCATATACATCCAATGTATAATATAATTAAATGGGCTAAGATCCATATTTCACTTAACTTTGAGTCGGCTAGGGCACGACTGCTCAAAATGAGTTATTTAGGTAGACAACTCCTTGTCAATCATATCATATATGATTCTTAGATCTTTTATGAGATTTTAGACATCATATGTTTAACATGTTTTGATCTCATCTGTGCTTTAGGCCCAAAACTGTTTTGATAGCCTAATTAAGTTAAACCATTTTAAACGTATATGAATCATTGTTTCCTCATCTCGCTCATAAATGAATAGAATTAATGCACCTACGCTAGGGCGTAACCCACATAAAACTACCCACGTACTCACAAGTGTTTTAATCATGGATTGGCACGGAACTTAAATTTTAATGAAAGTTCACAACATATAGCATATAACACATTTATGATCACATAAGATAAATATGTTATACATCAAGTTTAGTCATTTAATTAATCTCCATTAATTTAAGCATGATATTACGTGTCATTAGTTTCTCTATAATTATGAGGATGAGACTATTTGAACTTTGGTTATTATCTCCAAATCAAGACAACAAGAAGTGCGGTCGAACTAAGCCATAGGTAACCACAATCCCGGACTAATTCAAGAAACCAAGAAAGTAGTCCATGTGGCCGAAACTAAGCAATAGATGGTCTCGATGAACATAGGTCAATTGCATCCACAATTCCACATGGATCTCCAATCTTTGAATCAAGAACTTTGTTTCTCAATTTTAGCAATTATGAACTCTTCATAATTATAACTTCGTTTTATCTTTGAATCTTTGATTACGATCAAGTTTGGGAGACACAGTCTCGAGAACGTAGGCTAGCCATCCAAACCTTGAACCAATCTCAGAATTCAATAGACTAAAATAAATAGGAAATTCAAACCCCGAGATCCACACCCAAGACCCCAAGCAAAACCCCCCAACCAGAACACAAGGTTCGGCCGGGTCTCTGCATGGGTCCGGTCGGACCCCACCGAAAAATCCAATTTTTAAAGTTCCAAAATTTGTCCCAAATTGTTTTTCCCGATTCAATTAGGATTTGGTGTTCTTGGTGATCCAATCACCATGATCATAAAAACCTTGAATAAACAATTTATTCATGAATCTCTAGATTATCAAAACTTTGATCCAATCAAAAATTGATAACCCAACAATTTTGAATCCAACATATTTTTTATTGCGATTGAATAGTGCGATTAAAGTTTATGAAACAATAAGCCACATAAACGCATATAACACATAAACATCATAATCCCAATATTCAAATCATGCTAGGCACATAAACAATTTATATACACACACCATGATTATGCATTGAAATAATCAACATGAACGAGGCTCTGATACCATTGTTGGGTTTCGTAGTAACATGTGCATCGGAATTAAGCATTTAAAATTTATGAAACCCAAAGCCTATAGATCCATTCATATGATTATGACAAATACATCTACTATGGATATAAGAATACTAACCCTTGAAGCGTTTCTTGATTTCTTGATCTTTAAGTCTTGGGTTCTTCGCGGCTTTTGAATCACGAACGCAGGAACACGAACACAAAGATGATAATGGAATAACCCTCTATGAATATCCACACGCGAACGAATATTAAGAACTCTTTCTTAATCTTGACTGCTAGATCAAAAGGAACTATATGATTTTATGTATTATTGATCTTTGATTCTCAATCTCAATCAATAATTATGTTTCTCCAAACAAGTGAATCAATCATACACAATGGCTGGGACTGATATATTTTTATGGGTATAAGTCCCTAACCCTTAAGGACTTAGGATACCCAAATCTCGTCACAATTTGTGCTGCAATTAATTCCTGGTCGACATCACTGGCATGGTCGTGCCAATGCCTTTGAGGCAAGCTTCCCAGCCGCCCATTATTAGCATGGTCGTGCTTTGTATCTTGAACGGTCGTGCCGAGCTCAGTACGGTCGTGCCATCCTTGTTGCCAAGCATTGCCCTTTGGTTGATTTATGGCACGGTCGTGTCTTCTAAAGAGCATGGCCGTGCGAGAACAAAACACAGCCATTTTTCCCTTTTTCAAATTCGTTCTCTTGTGTGTGACCCCATAGGATTATATCAAGTTGGCAATGAGCCCAAACAAACTTTGTCTCATAAATCATGAGCGGACCCTAGTAGGCCATCATGATTACCTAAATGATATAACTTGTTAAAGTTCGTTAATCCATTATAGAACATATTACAATCTCTTTGTTTCACGATGTCTATTGAACGTAAGCCATGGTCGATGGTCAACTTACATAGTCCAATGCTTTCTCGATCCCGAATGTATTGATAAGACAAATCTTATTTGAGCACGGCCATGCATTTCATCAATACCATTTATCGAGTGGCCAAAGCTTGACATCTCTCTTGACGAGGAACAAATCCTTTCTTGACTTATTACTCTTCCCTACATGATTCCGATTATGCCAATCATATTCTTTATAACTACCCGGTTAGGGGTAACGTTTGAATATGTCAAACATAACGTTCATCAAGTGGAAGACTGTAATAACCTCAAGTCTAAAGATTTCAGTAATATAACTATATGAGACTTAATTATGACATTGTGACCATGATATAAATCTCATACGGGTCAGTCCAGTATTTGGTCTCTAATAAATACCCATAAATTTAATTGTATCCCATACACCATAATCATCATATGATTATCTATTAAACTTATACTAACAATTAATACATAATTATCATGGACGGATATTATTATAATAAACATGCAAATGATATAATAATAATCAACATTCAATATCTTTATTAAAACATAATCAATAGATAACATTAATCGTTCTCATAACGTGCCTAGAGCATACAACACATCTAATGAGTTTTGTATTGAAACCCAACTTTTTGTGAAAATCTTGAGAAAAACGTGTTCTACACTAACGCTAGTGTAGAACGTGTTTTTGAAAAAGCGGAGAACGCTGTGAGAAGGCGCGTTGCATTGATGTAAATAATTGGAACTCATGAAAACTCATCAGGCACTTTTCGAAAATGTAGGAGGCATTTTTCAATATTATAGCAGGCATATTTTAACACTAGAGCAGGCACATGTTTTGACACTACCAAGGCATGTTTAGACACTTGAGCAGGAATTTATTTTACATTTGTTATAATACAAGAAGCATTTTTTAATGCTATAAGAGACACAAAATAATTCAGAGCAGACACTTATTTGGAACTTTAAAACATGTCTGCTTGAATTTTAAAACATGCATGTTGATTTTTTTTTACAAGTGCCAAAAAGTGTGTTTTCTCTAAGGTAAAAAAGTGTGCTTGAGTTTTAAAACATGCCTGCTGGTTTTTTTTTTTTTTTTTTTAAGTGCCAAAAAAAGTGTTTTCTCTAAGGTAAAAAAAAGTTCATGTTTGAGTTTTAAAACATGCCTGTTGGGTTTTTTTTTTTCAAGTGCCAAAAAAAGTGCCTTCTCTAAGGTAAAAAAGTGCCTGCTTGAGTTTAAAACATGCCTGCTGGGTTTTTTTTTTTTTTTTTCAAGTGTCAAAAAAGTGTCTTCTCTAAGGTAAAAAAGTGTCTGCTGTGAAAGTCCCAAAAAAAGTGTCTGCTGTAAAAATATTGAAAAGTGCCTCCTATAATATCGGAAAGTGCCTGCCCAAGAACCCTTCTATGTGGAAAACACGTTTTACACTAAGACCATGTCCAATAATCCAACTACCAAAAAACATTCAACTACCCTAATATCACGACACCTCATCTTCTCTCTCCATCCACTTAATCATTCAACTACACTCTCAACTACCCCTCCCACAATAAGCTAGTTTAGTTTAAAATTCAACTCCTCCCAACTCATCATTCTATACCCCACCACTTTTTATTTTATTTACAATATTTATTTTTATAATTAAAATAATAATAAAAATAATAATAATTTATTATTAAAAAATAAATTATTAATATTTTTATTTATAAATTCGAGAATTTTTTTTAATTCACACTTAATAAAAAAAGGATAATTAAGGAATTTTTAAAGAGAAAAGAGGGTTTTTTTTTTTCGGTGTCCAAATTAAATGAAACTTACATCAATTTATAGAGGGAAAAAAATGATAAATTTTGGTGATTTATTTTTTTTATAAAAAAAATTAATTTACTATGAAATAATTGAGCTCAAAAAATTTGGATAAAAAACCTCTCCCAAAAAAAAAAAAAAAAAGCTTGAAACAAAAAAGGAAAAAAAAAGATGAAAAAAAAGGGAAAAGCAGCAGCCACTCTCCGGCTTGGGAGGTGAGCTGCACTCTCCAAGTGCTGGCCACTCCCAAGCCGACACGTGTCTATTCTGGGCCCCACAAAAATTCCCCCAACCTAGTTGAGCTTCTTCAACCCCTCCCCTTCAACCCCCTCCTCTCAACCCCCTTATTGCACACATTCAACTAGTTGAACCCCCACTCAACCCCCCTCTCAACCCCTTATTGGACATGGCCTAAGGCTAGTGTAAAACGCGTTTTTCACAAGAACAACTTCAACTTTTTTGCTTATATTTGTGTCCGGAGGGAGTAATTTCAATATGAAACAATTTAAGTGCTTTCCATAATGTTTTAATTTTTGTAAATATCTTGATTTTAAATTATAGTCGGCCGGAGATGCTGCCGGACCGGCAATAAATAAAAGCCATCCACTTGGATGATGGGGAAGACTTGCCGCAATGTCATCTTTGCCCGAATGAGACGGAGTAGCTGTCCCGCCGACTATAAATAAATGGCGTCCACACATGGGGACAAGTTTGAAAATTTTGCCCCATCTTAATGCCGGAGATAATGGTTGACGCCACGAGAAAGCGACTTTGACTTAGTTTTTTTTTTCCCCCCCAATTAATTTGTTTTTTGTGATGGTGTCATTTTTGTCATTAACAGAAAGAATAACAGCGACATTTACTAGCTCTCATCTCCTTCTAGTAAATTGCCACTCACTTGCCTCTCTTGCAAGTGTTGTACAACATGACAACAACTGTGTTTGTCCACTTGATAGTGGGATCTGATTCATTCAGTTCAGTGCAATTGAAAGTCACAGCAATCGCTTCATTGAATCGGTTCATTAGTTACTGACATAATTATTTTTTTACTCACTTCCACCAATAAAGATCATATATTTATTAGAAATTGAATATTGTAGTATATTGTGTTGGTGCTGTTTGACTGCTAGTGCCAAATATTTGCTTAAACTAATAGCGTGTTGATAATATGGAGTCATTTGCCGTTACATTAATAATTGAGATTTAATAAGTCTCAGATGAGTCCCACTCATACTAACTCTTACTAGTATATGTTTAATTCTCTGCTTATATAAATTTTGACAAAAACTTGTAGGAGAACACTATTACCCATCTCATAGTAGAGATATGTCATTTTTGACCCATGACTCGGACCCACGACCCGGATCCATGACCCGTTTTTTTAGTTTTTATATTTTTATTTTGGTGTTTTTTCGGTTTGCCAAAAATAATAGTTACTATAACTAAATGTAACAACCGTGTTATTTATATGTAACAGTTTGTATACATAAAAGTAATACATATATACAGAAAAGTAACAGTGTTTTTTTTTTTTTTTTTAAGTTTTCTTCATTTGCCAAAAGTAATACTTATTATAACTAAAATGTAACAAACGTGTTACTTATATGTAACAGTGTTTATACATAATTGTAACACATATGTATAGAAAAGTAATAATTCAACCATTTACACTTTAGAACTAAAAACACTTGTGTTAGTAACATTGTAAAATAAGAAAGTAACAATTTTATAAACGAATGTTACATTTTAGTTGTATAATAGCATTGTAAAACAGTTATGTTTACTTGTATAATAGTATATCTATATGTTTTCAAATAATAAGTTACAATATGTTCAATTTATCATGATACATGTAAAAGTATTACATTATCTATAAAAGTCTGTTACAATTTCATATATTAAAGTGTTACATTTACTTGTACAAATAATTATATTCATATATATAAGTTGTTATTTTTCAAATGTTATTTTTTTTTCAAAAAATAAAATCAAAATACTAAGAAAAATATATTTTGCAAAACACTATTACATTTAAGTATAACGATAATTACATTTAGTTATTGTTAGTGTTACACGTATTTATAATTAATATCATAGTTGAAAGATGAGTAAAATGAGTTTTTTTTTTTTTTTTTAAACTGGTGTTACGTTCACTTATAAACAATGTTACTTTATAAGTAACACAATTCTTACATTTAGTTATAATGAGTATTACTTTTGGCAAACGAAAAAAAACTGTAAAAAAAAATATAAAAACAAAAAAAAACTACTCCCTCCGTCCCAGTTTAAGGTTCTTACTTTCCTTTTTGGTACGTCCCAATTTAAGGTTCTTAGTGGCTTTATTCCTTAAAGAGGCTTTGACCAATAAGTCCCTAAGCCAAATAAAAACTACCAATAAAGACTGGCATTTTGAAAACCTACCAAAAAATCCTTAAAATTATGCCTAGACCAGAATGCCCCTTCCCACTCTCACGCTCGTGCATGACTCGTACACACCATGCAGACAAAAGGAAGTCCGCCAGTGCAGTTCACTTATGAGTAGCTTCTTCTCCCAGCTCTCCTTTTCTCTCTCCTCTCTCTTCTTTTTTTTTTTCCCCTCAAAATTTTAAAATGTAATATCTCAAAATCTAAAAATTGGAAAAATAATCCGAGACAACCGTTTTAATCGTGTCGTCAAAATGAATCAAACAAATATACTCAAAACATAATTCAAATTTTAGAAATAAAAATATCATTTTTCACTAGTAAAAAATTGAGAAAATCATTTTTCATTTCTCAATTAATTTCACAATTTTAGAAAATAAATTTTCATTTTCCCCTTGTAAAATCATTTTTCAACTGATTTCTCAGTTGTATGATTTCACAGTTGTGTGATTTTACAATTTTGTCATTTTTTCATTTTTTATTTTTAAAAACTGATAAATTCATCTCTCAATTTTTCACAATCATTATAATAACTGAGACATGCATTTCACAGTTGTTCACACATGAATTTGAATATAATAACTGAGACATTCATTTAACAGTTGTTCATAATTGAGTAAAAAACTGATAAAATCATCTCTCATTTTTCACAATTGATGACTCAATTTATCGGTTTAATTATATAATAAATGATACATTCATTTCTCAGTTAACAATTTTTCTCTGTTGTTAATATAATAATAAATGAGATATTCATTTCTCACTTATTCACACACGAGTTTAATATAAGAACTTGTAAATTTATTTCTCAGTTGTTAACACCTGAGTTGAGTGTAACAACTAAGAAATTCATCGCACAGTTTTTATAAAGGATACTCATTTTTCAAAACTATGTGTTGTCAAATGCTCTTTAAACAATTGTGAAATAAATTTATCTCATTTTTTTTTTTAATTAAAAATGAGTAATTGTTCAATTGTGAAGAATTAATACTCCTAACCCCCCTTAAAAAAAAAAAACAACAACAACAAATGTGAGGTTGTAGTGTTAAATATATAATAGTCTACTTTTTGAACAAATAAGAAGTTTGGCATAGTGGTTATGAGTCTTAGCCAGACTAAGAGGTTTTGGGTTCAAACCCTCCCAAGAGCAAATAATTTTTATTAATAATACTTGGGGTTGCAGTGGGTGAGTTCCGGCGGTGGTTGGTTGGAGAACTGCCGGTGGTCCGACGGCGGCGGCGGCTGGAGGTCTGAGTTCCGGCGGTGGTTGGTCGGAGAACTGCCGGTGGTCCTACGACGGCGGCAGCGGCTGGAGGTCCGGCGGCGGCTGGAGGTCTGAGTTCCGGCGGTTGTTGGTCGGAGGTCCGGCGGCTGCGGTTGGTCGGAGGTCCAGCGGCTGCGGTTGGAGGTCCGGCGGTGGGTGGCAGCTGTCGGTCAAAGATGGTCAATGGTTAAAGGTGTAATAGGATTTTATATAAGCTGGGGGTATTTTTGCCATTTAAAAAGGGTGAGAGATTTATTGGTAAAATTGATTTCAACCCAAGGACCCTAAGGTAGATTATGAAATGTTGTGGTTTTATTGGCAAATACCATCTTCCTCAAGAGACTTATTGGTAAAAATCCCTTCCTTAAATGGCAAATGATGAATAGTGTTTTGGACATCATTGTCCTCATAAAGTTCATATATTTCAAAAAAACCATCACTTACCCATCTACTTTTCACCCACTTGCTTTATGAATGGACAATTATATCCTCTACACACTCCTATTCTTGACTCAAATTTGCCTTATCTCTCTAATAAGCGTGTAAAGTCAAACTAAGAACCTTAAACCGGGACGAATGAAGTATTTTTTTTCACTATTTCTTCCTTGGAGCAAAGCAAGTCCAGTGAATCAAGGAGCAAAGGTTGCTTCGTTTCAACCAGGCTTATTCCGTGTAGCAGTACTTTCTTTAAGGGGTAGAGCATCTTCTTATGCTTCGCAGTACTACCCAACCAGTATCTCACTGATGGCTCGGCCCCCCCGGAAGGAGGCCTTCTCCGCCCTCCACCTAAGCTGCGCAGGAAAGGCCCAAAGCCAATCCCAGGGATCGGTTGATAATTCATTCTCCGTCTCCGGCGAACGTAATCCTTGAATAAAATGTTTCTTGTCGCAAAAATGACATAAATCAAAACTTCTCCCATCGCATCATTAACCGGTGTAGGATTCAAGACCAGGTCCAGGATTCGAGTCAAATCGAATCGTGAATGAAAAAGCTGGATTTGCATGAAAAAATAAAAATAAAAATTGAGTCATGGGTCGCTGCCACGTGGCAGATTTTGAGTGGAGCATGGGTTGAGATCCTATGCTTCGCGGAGAATGTTGCACACGGGTCATGTGTCGACCCGTCTCTTCTATAAGACGGATCTACGTATTCTCAAAAGAAATCACCTCATAAATTTTTTGTCTCATTTTGATTTTTTATAATCAACATAAGTGAAATTTGACTAAATATTGACGTTGATCTATTCATTCTAATGAAATTCTAAAAAGTGTGATCAATAAATTACTTAGTGATTTTTCAATAACAATTTTTAAAATTTCAATGTGATCATTATATTGACACTAATGTTTTGTCACAGTTTATTTATGTTAACCTTTAAAAGTCAAAATGAAACGAACTTTCTAATACAAACGAGGGAGTGATGTGGCATGTATTATCTTGACCGCTATTTACAGCGGTGTTAGCAGCATAAGTTTCAAATTTGTTTTCGAGTGTACCAAAGACCTTGTCTTGCCCAACTTTCTTTGGATATTAGGGGAATAATATGGAAATATAGTCAGGGTTTGGTTGTTAGTTAGGATGCTTTATGAACCTGGTTTTCAAGGAAGCAAAGTCTAGAACCGTGCAAATGTTTCTCTATTATGTTTGGAGCTGTGGTTAAGACATATCAATGGTTGCTGAATATTACTCCCTCCGTCCCACCGTCCCAAAATGATTTTCACATTTGACTATTCAAACTTTTTAAGCATATGAACACTTGCTATACTAATCATGTTTTATTTATGCACTTTTAAGCCTAAATTGTAGAAATGAGAAGATCTTTTTGGGACAATGAAAAGTGGCAAATAAGAAGATCATTTTGGGACGGAAGGAGTATCTCATAACAATTACAACTTCGAGAAAGATTGCAATTTATATGTACAAAGCTAGCATCAAGGTAAAAAGCTCTATGGTATCTTGTGTTAGCTTCTTATGCAGAGGTCACGTTCGAATCCCGTTAGGGAGATTTGTGTTAGCCTATTTATAGGCCTAGTTGTAGCCTGGTCTTATGAATTAATAAAAAATCATTTTTTTTAAAAAAAAAGAAAGATTGTGATTTAACCTTATGATTATGACGTTAATGTAGTCTACATGGCATTATGGATTAATAAAAAACCAATTAATTTTTATTTATTTAAAAAAAAAAAGAAAGATTGTAATTTGTATGTACAATGCAAGCTCTGTCGTAGAATAAAATGTCTCTTCTTCTATACCTACCAAAAACCTACCAAATAAGCGCTTAAGCGACTAACCAAATATCAGTGTGTCGTTCTACTTAATGAGACACTTTACTTCTAAGATCCAAGTTTGGAAAGAAAAAAGAACCTAGAAATTTATCGCGATCATCCGAATTAAAGAATTGTCTTGTCGAATATTTTACACAGTTCACCGATCCTAAATCTACCATTTGCATAGACATCATATATCCAAGCAACCATCTTTCTAGTTGCTCGAACATCCGAGAAGCTAACAAAGTACCTAAACGGGCCATACGATGGCTGACTACTAACTAACGAGGCAACAGTCAAGTTCTTCTTCACCACTTTGAGCTACAATGCCTCTACTTCCGGCTTCTAGTGAACAAAGCGCTTGACTTCCTTCTTCTTTCCTTTTCAAGCTTACGAGTTGACTCACGAATCTATCTAAAGCTTCCTTCATCCACCAATGCACCAACGCTTCTTTAGCTTCATTGATCGACATCTGCATCCATTCGACGTAAGATTAAGTAGAATAAGATCAAGACTCAAATTTACCAGACCCCACTTAATTAACTAATTTTAAGTAATACTGAGGGGCTTATATCTTACTACCTCTGTCCCAAAATACAAGTTGCACTTGGCTTGTCAATGTTCTGTTTCATGTATAATGTTAAATTACAATAAGACTATTTTGTAATTTAGAAATGAGACATTTAGTTTGGGATGGGCCAAAAAAGGAAAGTGTGACATTTATTATATGACAGAGAGTGTAAAACATACCCATACTCGTTGTCGGACATTTTTCTCCGGCCAATCTTCTAGCTCCGTCTCGACTAGCAAACCAAACATGTAGCCATCATTGATTGTACCTTGGCTTTGGCTCATGAAACTCCATTTACCTAATTTAGGCTGCAATTATATTCAACATAACGAAGAACTTATTAGATGACCGATAGAAGTATACAATTTAACTCAACTCAACTCAGCCTTAGTTTCGATGAAAGAGGCATCCATCCACTTAATGTAAAGTGACGTTGTGCATACAAGGGTCGTAAATCCTTGTGAAGTTGGTACTGCTCACTATGTGACTTTACGGCTCTTGGATGCACAACTTCACCGCCAATAAATAAAAGGCACTCGGTTCCTAATAGCCATTTAGGCCCAAAAAGAGAACATCTAGGAACATACAACATTACAAATAGACATTTCCCATTTCACATTGTTTGTAGAGAAAAATTTGGCAATGAAGTTTAATCCAATATGAAACATAGCATTATCAATACCAGAAATTGTTCTTTTCCTAAATAGTCATTTTTTGGCGATGTTTTTGTGCTTCAAGAATTGTTCTTTTCCTAAATAGTAATTTTTCGAATAACATTCCCTACATTCAAATATAATAAAAGGGATCGGAAACAAACCCCAACAATGCCATCTACGCCGGCTTCTTCAATAGTTTCTCTTAAGGCAGCATCTTCCATAGACTCATCTGTCTCCCAACCACCCTGAAATTTGCAAGAAATTGTTGTATTGAATTGAAAAAACCGAAAACCAAATTCTTGATTACAAATTGAAATAAACATATATGACCAATTTTTTATGATCAAGATACTAGTATATTACTCTTATGTACCTTAGGGAACATCAATTTTTGACTTTTTTGTGAGCTGATCAAAAGAACTTCTATGTCTTCAATCTGTGCCTCGTTAATGGAAATGTCTGTTCTAATTCTGTATGGAATACACCTGCACACATGATTTCAAATTGAATAACAAATTCAATCAAATAGTAATTTGATTCAATTTTCTTTTCCATTTCAGTTTCCCTCTGTTTTTCTCAGCAACCAAACAGGAACAGCAAAAGCATAATTTCCCGAATGAAATTAACGAATTCAGCAAAAGGGTAATCTCCTTTTGTGTTCTAAGGAAAAACCCATAAATCAATTATCCCAAAAAATGAATAATTCCGAGAAAATTTCTAAGAAAATTAAGGAGAGAAAACAAAAGAAAATCTCACCCGACGACTTGACGACAACCATGAATGTAGCGCTGGTATTCCCTTCCCGTACGAGAAGCAATCGATACCATCTCCTAGATTTGCAGAGAGATGAAAAAAAATTCCCAGAACTTTCCTGCTAGCTAGAGAGAATTTTCTCGGGAAAGTAATTGGTTAGAGGGAAAATGTAAGGAAATTTCTCTTGAAGGTGTATAGAAATTTCACGTGTTTGGTCTTTAATAATTGGAAAGGAGTTAAATTGTAGTAAGAATTTATAGCTGGATTTGCTATTTTGGGAGAGATTCTAGAATGGGTGTAAGTAATTTCTTCAAAAATTGAAATTAAAGCTTAACATGGGAAACTGTAGTCGACGGACGGATAAGAAAGATGACGAGTTTCTTATAGAAAGGGATTGAGAGAAAAAAGAAAATCAATGATTTGAGACAACAATTTCCTGGAAATTGTCTATTGAGGGACAACAAATACTACAAATTTAATTGGACTTATTTTATTTTGGCTTTATTTAATATTGGACGTGCATATTACTGGCTACATTTTATTTTCCGAAACCCCTTAATAAATACTCTCTCCGTCTCATTTTAAACATCAAAAATTTTTATTTCGGGTGTCCCATTTTAAACTTCAAAACTTAAAAAAGATTTATTTTATACTCCCTCCGTCCCAAATTAATGAATGTTCTAAGTTTGATTTTACATGGAGAAAATAAATGTTGTGAGTATGAAAGTAAAAAGTAGGAAAGAAAAAGCGGGTATGAAGTTTTTAATGTGAGAATGACAAGTGAATCCCATTTTTCATTTTAGGCAATAAAGTAAAGTAGGAACCTTAAATTGGAACATAATAAAAAGGAAAGTAAGAACCGCGGGACAGAGGGAGTACTTTATTTGTGGGTTTCACGTGTCATACTCACAACAATTACCCACTAACTATTCCCTACCCCACTTTCTCTCTCTAACCAAACCATCAACACATCACATTTTTCTTAATTCTTAAACCCATTTTTTTTTTTGAAGTTTAAAATGAGACGGAGGGAGTACTCCCTCTGTTTTAATAGATGTTTTATTTATTTTGTCGAAACTAACTGTATACGTAAACGAACTTTAAACAATAATTTTAAATTAATAATAATTTAAAAAGCCGTGATGAATATTTAATTTTTTTCTTATGCAATAATTTAAATGCAACTCTTCAATTGAACGAAATAAATAAACAAAAGAATATGAGCAATGCTAGGGGCAAAAAATAAGGTCACAAAATCTTGCTCACAAGATGAGGTGACTGTATTTTATTCGTTGCATCGATAATGGACCCGCCACACTCTAATTAAAAACACCAATAAAATCATTATGTGAGCAAGATTTTGTGACTTTTTTGTGCCCCTATTATTATTCAAAGAATATACTCTCTGCTTGTGATCAGGCTAAGTTTTATTTTGGTCCTAAAGTTTGAATAATAGACATGTGGATTACTTTGTCATCATTATTATGTTGTCAAGTTTTAGCGTATTGCTCTTTCTAATGATCATCCATTCTAGGTTTGAAGAGCTAAGTTACTTTCAAAAACAAAACTTGTATCTAATCTCTCATGTAGATATTTCTGGGGAAAGTTGCAAGTGGATATCATGACTTTTACACAATGTTTCAGGTGGTTTCCGTTTCCGATCTAATTTTCTACCTACAAGTAATCTGAATTTGGTATTTTATTGTAATATGGTGTAAAAACGAACAAAGTGTTAATTTTTTAACGGAAAACATATCATGTGTCATTCCCATTCCCATAACATATCGTAGACAAAATTGTCAATTTACCAGCCCCTGCAACGAAGACTAATGAAAATGACAAAATAATTTTAAAATGGGGCAACTACCATTTAGTCCCTCATCCTAATGAAAACTACCACCTAGGACGTGGAGTTTGCAATATTACCACCTAGTCCAAGGGTTATTAAAAGGACACTCGTAGTCATGCCCTTACTAAATGATAAAAAATTACATTAATGACACTCCCTCCATCATTTCACTTTCTCTAACCACCATGACTACTTTTGGCCACCCATCCCAACCTTCCCCGGCGACCATTTTTCCGGCGACCACCACCGGCGACTATTTTTCCGGTGGCATTTTCGGGCGGCCACCTCCGCCGACTATTTTCCGACAACCACCTCCGGCGATCATTTTCCGTCGACCACCTCCGTCGACCTTTTTGGCCACCATTTTTCGGCGACCACCTCCGTCAACTTTTCCGGCCACCATTTTCTGGCAACCAGATTCCTCGACCATTTCCCGGGGACCAATTTCCGGCGACTTTTTTCCTAACAACCATTTTTCGGTGACCTAAATCAATGTAAACAGCCGACCACCACCTCCGGCGACTTTATTCCGGCGATCACCATCTCCGGCGATCAAACAATTGAGAACTTATCAGTAAGTTCACAGTTGTTAACTAAACACCTTCGGCGACCAACTCCGGCGACAAACAACCAACTACGGCGACCAAAGAACTGTGAACTAATCTGTAAGTTCACAGTTGTCAACTAAACTACAAAGTACACGATCTACTCCGGCAACCAAACAACTGTGAACTAATCAGTAAATTCACAGTTGTCAACTAAACTACTAAGAACACGATCGAATCCAGCAACCACCAACTCCAGCAACCACCAACTCCGGCGACCAAACAACTCTGAACTAATCAGTAAGTTCACAATTGTCAACTAAACTACTAAGAACACGATCGACTCATGCGACCACTAACTCTGGCGACCAAATAACTGTGAACTAATCAGTAAGTTCACAGTTGTCAACTAAACTACTAAGAACACGATCGACTCCAGTGACCAAACAACTGTGAATTAATTAGTAAGTTCACAGTTGTCAGCTAAAACTACTAAGAAGAAATTCAATGTTGTTCCAAAAATTAAGTTTCAAGAACAAGTTCCAAAGAACAAGGTCACAATTTTTTCAAGAACAAGTTCACAGTTTTTCCAAGAACAAGTTCACTGTTTTTTCTAAAAAAAAACTGCGCAATTGTTCCAAGAACAACTGAGTTCCAAGAACAAATTCACATTTTGTTCACATATATTTCAAGAATAACAGACAAGTTCACATTTGTTTCAATAATAACTAAGAAGTTCACATCTGTTTTAAGAACAAGTTCCAAGAACAAGTTTTCAGAACAAGTTCCAAAAACAAGTTCACAGTTGTGCCAAAAACAAGTTCACAGTTGTGTTTAACAGCTGTTTCAAAAACAAATAAAAGAATTTCACATTTGTTTTAGTTAAGTTCATATTTTTTGCATAAAAATGTCTTTTATTTTGCTTAATTCACAATTGTTTTTAGTTAAGTTCACATTTATTTTTAGTCTTTTAAGCCTCTATTTTTACTATTTTGCTTAATTCACACTTTTTAAGAACAAATTCACATTTTTTTTTAGAAAAAACATTTTTTTTCAAGAACAAGTTCACAATTATTATCGGAACAAGTTTACAGTTATTCCACGAACAAGTTCACAATTGTTCCCAAAACAAGTTCCAAGAACAAGTACACAATTATTATCGGAACAAGTTCATATCTTTTAAAGATTGAATAATCAGTCTAATTATTCGACTTAAATTTCAGAAAATGTTAATGATAAAAAAAACCAATAAGTTTAATTGTTAATCATTAATGTTTCTTTTTTCTAAGAAAAAATTAATAACAAATGGCCACAATGTCAACAAAATCACAATAGAAACTCAAGTGTACTAGTATCTACTGGAGTCGGGTTCAATTTCAATCATAAATTTAAAAATGCAAAAGGGGGAAATTGGTAAATGCGAAAATTTCCAAAAATAGTACCCATAGCAAATCACACACAAATCACCATTCATTTATTAAAAACTTTTCAGTCACACTAGTCTCAGTACCTAAACAATTCACATTGTTATTGACAGATGGGTTGGAAAAAAAAGGATGGGGATGAGATAAAGTATGGTAAGAACGGAGTAGCTGCAGTGAAAGAAGTCCTAACTATAATTTTAACTTATCTTTCCCCTCTTTATCATTCAGAATCCATTGTTGCAAATACCATCAATCACACACTGCCAAACATAAACTAAAACATTGAACAAGGCATTGGGTTATGCACATCGCACAATTCTTCGATAAAATGGTAAAAAAGATGCTAGCATGTGGCCAGAACCAGACATGAATCCAAGCTGCAAATACTAAGGAAACAATCTGACATACCAATTCGAAGCCACTGAGCAGCCCAGCTTCGGGTTGGATCTAATTTTAGCCGGTTCTTACATGAATGAATTTCTAGATTTACAGATCGAAACTGGGTGAGTAGGCGTTTTTGATGAATGGGATGCCGGATCTGCGTTTGAAGACGACCAGAGAGGCTAGATCTGTGATAGCCGGAAAGGCTAGATCTATGAAGATAGAGTACAATCTGGCTGGAGAGTGAATAGAGATAAATGATGTGAGGGGAGGGGTAGAGTAGCCGAAGAAGATGGGACGTGGTGGTTGTGGTTCAGCAGATCTAGCCAGATATGTGATGGCAGGAATGGGGATAGGTGGTCGGAGGTGGTGAGGGCTTGCCGGAGAATATGGAGGGAAGTGGTCGGATGTTGGAAGGGAGTCGCCGGAGGGAAGTTGCCGTAGTAGTCGGACGTTTAGGATGAGAGAGAAAGCGACGTGTTTTTGAGAGGTATGAGAGGGTAGGGTTTTATTTATAGTAGGGTAGTTTCGGGATTTAATAATTTTAATGGAATAGATGGTAAACGAAAATATTGGTTTGGATTAGATGGTAAACGAAAATATTGCCTTGGACTAGGTGGTAGTTTCAGTTAGGATGAGGGATTAGGTGGTAATTTTCTCTTTTAAAATTGTCCCAATTGGTGATAAATTTAACGCGATCTATATCCCTCTATTAACAACACCAACAACCTATCCATCAACACTCATACCACCTTCAGCACCACCATTACCAACACAACCTCCACTTACAACCCAACACTACTACAACCACCCTCCACCACCAACTAAACAACCTTGATGGACCATTCTTGTTCATATCATACAGCTTAAAATTAACCCAAACCTGCATACAAACAAAGAAACACATGTGAAATGCAAAAAAATAAAAAATAAATAAAAATGTAAAGCGATCTCAAATCCGACAGAGACGAGATCCAATGGCGTCATAAATCACTCAAAATCTGCACAAAATATCGAGCTGGTTGAGCTCTGGAATCGAGTTTTCTACCAAACTAACCCGCATACTATGTCAATACTACCAATTTGACCAATGTACTACCTAAACTACCAAACTAACCTGCGTACTATAAAAAAATTGACCAAATCAACCCAAACCGTTAACTTATTATAAGGAATGTTGACACCATTAGTAACTTAACCGATATATCAAACTTAAACTTCAAATATATTAATCAGAACATAAAGGGGCAAAAATAATAAATAAATAAATTACACATGACTCTCTCTATTAATCCTCTTATCATTCCCAATACCTACATCTTCACTGAAAAAATAACCCCTTTTTCTACACCCAATATCGCCGCCTCACACCAAGCACCGCCGGTTCCCCATTTCCCTCCCACACTGTCTACTTCTCTCCCCTTACTCGATCTATAATTATTCACCTTTTTCTTGATATCCTTCTACTACCATTACCACTAGGGGTGTAAATGGTTCGTTTTGGGGGGGATTTACGGACCGAACCACTAGTCATCGGTTTGTGAAAATTACAAACCGAACCGAACTGAACCATGAAAAATTTCAAACCAAACCAGACCAAACTGCTATGGTTTGGTTCGGTTTGGTTCAAACCGCGGTTCAATTACGTGGTTCAAACCGCAGTTCAAACCATAGTTTAGACTACGGTTTAAATCACGATTCAAACCGCAACTCATTATTACATTTGTTTTAATTTTTTGTGATCACGGAGGAAGTGCGAAAGACGTGGGTCTTGAAGAGGAAAGTCGGATGAAGAGAGAGACTAGAGGAAGAGAGAGGACGAAGTAAAAAAAAACACTTTACAATATAGACCGTGGAGAGAAATTAGTAATTTATGTATCGCAAATCACAATGAAGATAACAAACAATGAAATTAATATTAAATAAAATACAAAATGGGAGTTAGGATTAGTCTATGTAATGTAGGATTCTTATTAATCTAATAATAAATATTAATAAATAAACAAAAATATTAAATAAGATGTAAAAGTGGGTTAGGATTAGTTTATGTAATGTAGTTAGGTCTGGTGGTTCAGCTTGGTGGTTCGGTCTCACGGTCTCAAACCGCGGTTCGGTTCGGTTTGGTTTGGTTCGGTTTGGGAAAGTCAAATCACAAACCAAACCGAACCATGTGGTTTGCCAATATTTGATATTGAACCGAACCATTGGTGCTTGAAAACCAAACCAAACCGCATGGTTTGGTTCGATTCGGTCTCAAGCCGCGGTTTCAACCGAACCACTTACACCCCTAATCACCACGTACCCGGTCGATCGCGCTTTGTCATCGCTGGCAAGCCTCCTCATCTCCGATCAACACAGTCACGCCCCTTAGCTGTTTCTCTCCGTCTCTTTCTCTCTCTCTCATTCAGTCATGTTCCTGAATGTGCTAGATTCCCACATAATTTTGAAAACATGACTGAATCTTATCTTAGTTTTTTTTAATATGAATTTGGAAATAAATAAAAAATATAAGAACTAATCCATAATGTTTGATTTTACGTTCATGTAAAATCCATTAATAAACTTGATTTTAAGAGATATTTTGTTATTCAAATATGCTGGATTTTCTCTATTATTTTTTCCGGGTTTAGTTTGAGTTATACCTCTTTTTTTGGTGTGTTCAGAGGTGGTGGTGATGGTGAAATAATAGTGGTGGCTACAATGGTGGTGATGAGTAGAGACGGTTGTGAGGCAATTGATGGTGGTGGTGGTGGTGATGTTATATAGGTTTAATTATAAAATTACTTGATTTACAGTTATATTATATATATATATATATACTCCCTCCGTCCCAGCTCACTTGAGACTTTTTGACCAAAACTGGTCAACTTAAGGTCGGTTTGACCAACACTTTATAGAAATATTTATGATCCGAAAAAAAATTAAAAAATGTAAAATGACCACCATTAAAAATCCTCTCAATAACAATTTTTAAAAAGTTTTTTGGAACATAAACATTTCTATAAAGTGTTGGTCAAACCGACCTTAAGTTGACCAATTTTGGTCAAAAAGTCTCAAGTGAGCTGGGACGGAGGGAGTATATATATATATATATATATATATCCCAACACGAATCCATGCATTTACACCATAGGTTGACCGATTGGGCATGCATTTAAACTGACATGGACACCGCCACATGAGTCTAATTACAAACTAAAATTAAAACTAACTGTTTGCTAGAATATGTTCTACTTATTTCATAACAAGTACAGAAAGCAATACATGTTCAAACGCTTTTGAGGTCAATTGTTGCGAACTCTCATATCCAAAGAAGAGCAAATCAGCGTCTCCATCCCCGACAAATGATAAATCACATCTACCTTAGGGCTACCTCCCGCAAGATATACACAGAATTGGCATCGCGCCAAAATCCCGTGAGGATGGAACATACACCATATCTCACACGAGATCACTTTCCAATTTGACCAAGTCAAGGAGTTCAGTCAAACCCAACAAATGTAGCAATCTTACACTCATAAAAAATCATTCATAATGACATGATTCCATGAATGTGAAGAGATATATTCAAAACATTTGAGAGGATCTACAGTTTCGAATATCCGATGATATAATTCTGAGAACTCGAAGAGATCCATTCTGAATATTCAAGAGGATATACAATTCCGAGCATTCGAAGAGATCTATTCCAAACATTCGAGGGGATCTGCAATTCCGTGTCTGTGAAGACAATTCCACGTTTGCGATGATAATTTTGTGTATACGAAGACATTCCGTGAATACGAAGACAATTCTATGAATACGAAGACAATTCCACGTCTACAAAGATATTACATCTCGATCAAGCTCAAAAACTTGGACATCCCAGTATTTTCTCGTTCAGACACTTGGATGATCCCCACAGAGTTTAGATACTTGGAAGATCTTCACAAAGTTCAGACATTTGGACGTCTTCACATCAAAGTCCTGTAATCTTTAGGTGTCATCTGTTGGTAGTGGTGCCCTAGGCACGTTTAATAAACGTTGTAATTGTTATCATTTATTTCATATCAATAAAGAGATGTTTTGATTATTATTGTTGTTCATGTTTACTTATAATAATCCCCGTCCCTAGTACTTGATAAAGCACTAGTATAAAGGCTAAATGATCATGGGATGATCATGTTAGATTTATGGGTACTTGTTTGGAACAAGGTACTGGACATGACCCGCTGTATGAGATTTATGTCATGGTCTATGTCGAAATATATCTCATATTAGTTATGTCATTTGAATCCTTAGACATGAAGTTATTATAGTCTTCCACTTGATGAACGTTGTGTTTGACATATTCAACGCTACCTTAACACGGTAGTTATAAAGGGTATGATTGGCATAATCGGATTCCCGTTGGGAAGAATAATAAGCTAAATGGATTTGTCCATCCACGGAGAGATGTCAAGCTTGGGCCTCTCGTAGGAATGATGTTGATGAAATGTTCGGCCGGACTCAAATGAATTGATTGGATCAATGTCATTTGGATTATCAACATATTCGGAATCGAGAAAGTATTGAACAAAACAAGTTGACGGTTTGACATGACTTGTGTTCAATGACATCGTGGACAAAGGGATTGTGACATATTCTAAAGGAATGCGAACTTGTATCTAGTTATACTATTGGGTAGGTATGACGGTTGCTAGAACCCTAATCATATCTTATGGGATCATGTTTTGAGCCCATTGCCAACTTAGTATAATCCTAGAGGGTCACACACAATAGAACGAATCTTAAATAAAAGGACTATATTGGCATTTAGGGTCGGAGGACTTCCAGGAATTTCTGGAAAGATCTGGGCCTCCTGGTCAACCAAGCGGGCGCTGGATTGAACCAGGCGGGCGCCTAATCAAGCCGGAAGGGACTGGAGTTTCTGCCCAATTCAGGCGGGCGCCTGGTCCTTTACAGGCGGGCGCCTGGTGCTGCCGACAGGAAAATTCCTAATTCGATTTGGGAAGGTTTTGGCACAAGTCCTATTTGGAATAGGTCTTAATTGTGTATAAAACCCCAATTCGGCCAGACCATATTGACAAGTGCTTTTGTGAGTCTCAAAGAGTTTGAGAGAGATTTTATTTTGTTCTAAGACATCATTGATTGAGGAACAAAATAATTCACAAAATAAATTCCATATAGTTCTTTATTGTATTGTGAAAGTGTGTTTCATAATATTGGTCTAGCAACCAAGATCAAAGAAGCTCCTTTGATATTCGTTCGAAGTGTGGATACCGCTAGAGGGTGAATTTTATCATCTTACAAAGTTCGTGATTTGTTCGTGATAAATCTTCAAGATTTCCACCAAGACCAAAGAGAAAATTCATAGCCATCAAGGTTAGTTATTCCTCTATTCATCTTGTTGTATTTGATTTAATCATATGAACGGATCCATGGCTTTGGGTTTCTTAAAATTTTAATTGCTAAATTCCGCTGCGCATGTTACTA
Organism: Campanula takesimana; assembly: GCA_026119855.1. Classification (NCBI taxonomy): domain Eukaryota; kingdom Viridiplantae; phylum Streptophyta; class Magnoliopsida; order Asterales; family Campanulaceae; genus Campanula; species Campanula takesimana. Next base: position 1,441,746 of record JAOWBW010000323.1, read on the forward strand.
CGAAACCCAACATCATCTACATCTACAACCGGATACATTCAAAATTGGGTCAGAGCGTTGATTCCTCAGTATGGGTTATCCTTAAAACTACGTTTGCTAAATTTTCGAACTTGAAAATTCCATACCATTCTGACCATTCAGGCGCCCGCCCGCACTGGACCAGGCGCGCGCGCGTGCGTTCAAGCGCCCGCCCGTGCTGGACCAGGCGCGCGCTCGCTAGGCCAGAATGTTCTGATTTTGTTCAAAATCTGATTCTGGAATTTTTCGATAAATCCAACAAAACCAGTAACAAGACCACTTCAGACTTGCTGATCTGGAATGGGTTTTGGGTAGTTGGTTTGTGTGTGGATTTTGGGGTTTGATTTTTCTATTTGTTTTAGTCTTGTGATTCCTAGATTGGTTCAAGTTTTGGATGGCTAATCTGCGTTCATCGAGATTGTGTTTCCAAAATTGATCGCAATCAAAGTTTCAAAGATAAACGAAGTTAGAATTATGAAGAGTTCATAATTGCTAAAATTGAGAAACAAAGTTCTTGATTCAAAGTTTGGAGATCCATGTGGAATTGTGAATGCAATTGGCCTACGTTCATCGAGATCATCTATTGCTTAGTTTCGGCCACATGGACTACTTTCTTGGTTTCTTGAATTAGTGCGGGATTGTGGTTGCCTAATGGCTTAGTTCGACCGCACTTCTTGTTGTCTTGATTTGGAGATAATAACCAAAGTTGAAATAGTCTCATCCTCATAATTATAGAGAAACTAATGACACATAATATTATGCTTAAATTAATGGGATTAATTTAGTGGCTAAACTTGATGTGTAACATGTTTATATTATGTGCTCATAAATGTGTTATATGCTATATGTGATGAATTTTCAAAGAAAGTTTTAAGTCCTTTGCCATGCCATGATTAAAACACTTGTTTATACATGATAATTTTTATGTGGGCTCGTCAAAGCGAGGTACATTGATTTTATTCATGTTTGAGCAAGATGAGTGAATAAGAGTTTCCTATGCGTTTAAAATGATTGGACTTAATTAAGCGTCAAAACAGTTTTGGGCTTAAGGCAAAGATGAGATTTAACATGCTTTTGGAAATTGGATTTCTTAAAGAATCTCATGAAAGAGACTGAGAGTCATATGAGATATGATTGACAAGAGTTGTCTACCTAATTGATTTAATTTTGAGCGGTGCGCAAAGCGTACTCAAAATTAGATTAAAGCTGGATCTCAACACATTTAAATTATACTATACATTGGATGTATATAGAAGGTTGTATAATTTAGTGGGAGTATTTTGTTTTAAAATACATTGTTTATCTCTTTAATGAAAACCGGTACTTATTAATTTTGGAAATTTTGCATATTTGTAGATAATGACTAATAACACTCATCAATGTCGTTGCGATCGATCCTTGAGAAGGATAAGCTCGAAGAGAATGGTACTAACTTATGGATTGGATCCGTAGCATAAGAATCGTTCTTAGGCAAGAAGATAAGTTGTACATTCTCGATGGGCCTCTTCCTGCTGAACCACCGCCTACTGCCCCTAGGGTGGAAAGAGACAATTACAAGAAGCATCGTATGATTCTAGAGATGTAAGTTGTCTCATGCTTGCTGGCTATGTGTTCAAAACTCCAACAAAGTTTGGAACATTTGGAAGCCTATGAGATAGGCGTGGAGTTGAGAACCATGTTTCAAGAGCAAGCTAGGCAAGAGAGGTACAAGACCATTGTTGCATTCACTACTAGTAAAATGAATGAAGGGCAATAAGTGAGTCCTCACTTTCTTAAATGAAAGTTATGTAGAGCACCTTGAGAAACTCGGCTATCCAATCCGATTGGAGCTAGCCACGGATCTCATTCTTAATTCATTGCCTAAAAGTTATAATCAGTTTGTGATGAATTATAACATGCATGGAATGGATAAGAATCTCTCTGAGTTGCATGGGATGGTCAAAACTGCGAGATGAAAATTGTGGAGAAAGGTTCTCCCCGTGCTCCTGGTTCATGATGGGAAGAAGCCTGGTGCCAAAGGCAGGGTAAGGCAAAAGTTGTCAAACCCAAGATAGCAAGGCAAAGGTTGCCAAGGCTTCTGAGCAAAACCCGATACACAAAAGGATGCAATTTGTTTCCATTGTCAAGAAATTGGTCATTGGAAACGTAATTGCAAGGCTTTCTTGGAAGAGCAAAAGAAGAAGAAGAGCAGCAAGGCTGCGTCGACTTCAGGTATCTATATGATAGATATTCTCCTTTCTACCACTGATTCTTGGTATTGGATACCGGATGTGGTTCTCACATTTGTCTAAATGTGTAGGGACTAAAGAATAGGAGCTGCTTAAAGAAGGTGAAGTAGATCTACGCGTGGGGAATGGAGCAAGAGTTGCTGCATTAGCCATAGGGACTTATGAAGTCACTTTACCTTCCAGATTAATTCTTGTTTTGAACAATTGTTATTATGTTCCGGATTTAAGCAGAAATATTATTTCAATTTCTTGTTTGGATAATGAAGGTTTTAAGTTTCTTATTGAGAATAAAAAATTTTCTATTTATTTAAATGATGTGCTTTATGGTATTGCTATTCTTTAATGGCCTTTATATTTGGATGTCAAGAATGAAAATAATGTCTATCATGTAAATAAGAATCTAAACCTAATGATGTAAATCATACTTATTTGTGGCATTGCCATCTTGGTCATATCAATGAGAAGCGTATCTCAAACTCCATGGGGACGGACTTTTGGGTTCATGACTTAGAGTCATATGATACTTGTGAGTCGTGTCTTCTTGGAAAAATGACTAAGACACCTTTTACCAAGTTGGGTGAAAGGGCAAGCGACTTATGGGGTTGATACATTCCGATGTATGCGGACCATTAAGTAGCAATGCTAGGGGAGGATTTCAATACTTCATAACCTTCACTGATGATTATAGTAGATTTGGGTATGTTTTACCTAATGAAACATAAAAGTGAAGCTTTGAGATATTAGAATATTTCAAAATGAAGTAGAAAACAACTTGGCAAAAGTATAAAAGCACTTCGATCAGATCGAGGTGGAGAATACTTAAGTCAAGAATTTGATGATCATCTAAAGAATTGTGGAATAGTTTCACAATTGACTCCACCCGGAACACCACAATGGAATGGTGTGTCCGGAGAGGAGGAATCGGACTTTGTTAGACATGGTTTGATCAATGATGAGTCAAGTTGATCTTCCAATATCCTTTTGGGGTTACGCTCTAGAAACCGCTGCTTTCACACTAAATCGTGTTCCAACTAAATCGGTTCAAAGACTCCATATGAGATGTGGAGCGGAAAGAAGCCTTGTCTATCTTTCATGAAGATTTGGGGTTTGTGAAGTTTTTGGTCAAAAGACTTATCTCAGACAAACTTGCACACAAATCTGATAAATGTATTTTCGTGGGATATCCTAAGGAAACTAAAGGATATTACTTTTACAACCGTGAGGACAATAAAGTGTTTGTTGCCCGAACTGGCGTCTTTCTAGAGAAAGAGTTTCTCTCCAAAGAAATCAGTGGGAGTAAAATAAATCTTGAAGAAATTCGAGACCCAGAAAATAACATTGAACCAATAGTGGAACAAGAACAAGAACCACAAGGAGTTGTGGAACCTGTTCAAAATACACAAGCAACTCGCAGATCTAGTAGGTTACGATCCGAGCCCGAGAGATATGGATTTCTCGTAACGGATAGTAATGAGGTAGAAATCATTGAGAATGATGAACCGTCAACCTACCAAGAGGCGATGTCTTCTCCTGATTCAGACAAGTGGCTTGGAGCCATGAAATCCGAATTACAATCCATGCAAGACAATCAAGTTTTGGAATTTGATTGATGCGCCCGAAGGTGTAAAAACCATAGGATGCAAATGGGTCTTCAAGAAGAAGACTGACATGGATGGGAAGGTGCATACTTACAAAGCTAGGCTTGTAGCGAAGGGTTATAGGCAAGTTCATGGTATTGACTATGATGAGACCTTTTCACCCGTAGCAATGATCAAGTCTATAAGAATTTTGCTTGCCATTGCCGCATATCATGACTATGAAATATGGCAGATGGACGTCAAAACCGCTTTCCTGAATGGAAAACACAAGAGGATGTGTATATGACACAACCAGAAGGTTTTGAAAAAATTCTAAGGTATGCAAATTGCAAAGATCCATCTATGGATTGAAGCAAGCTTCAAGGAGTTGGAATCTCCGTTTTGATGAATCGGTCAAAGAGTTTGGTTTCATCAAGAACGAAGATGAGCCTTGTGTATACAAGAAGATTAGTGGGAGCATAGTGCTATTCCTTATTTTATACGTGGATGACATATTACTCATTGGAAACGACATTCCTACACTTCAGTCTGTGAAGACTTGGTTAGGAAAGTGCTTCGCAATGAAAGATATGGGTGAAGCCGCATATATACTTGGCATTAAGATCTATAGAGATAGATCAAGGAGGCTACTTGGTTTAAGCCAAAGTACATACATTGACAAGGTCACTAGAAGATTCCGTATGGAAAATTCTAAGAGAGGCACCTTGCCCGTGTTACATGGAGTTTCTCTAAGCAAGACTCAATGTCCTAAGACAAAAGATGAGCGTGAGAAATGAATGATGTTCCATATGCTTCGGCAATTGGGTCCATCATGTGCCATGATTTGTACTAGGCCGATGTGTCTTATGCTTTGAGCATGACAAGTAGATACCAATCCGACCCTGGCGAAATCACTGGATAGCTGTAAAAGCGATTCTTAAGTACTTGAGAAGGACTAAAGACTCGTTTTGGTCTATGGAGGAATGGAAGATGATCTCGTTGTAAATGCTTACACGGATGCAAGCTTCCAAACTGACAAAGATGATAGCCGATCGCAGTCGGGTTTTGTGTTTATGTTAAATAGTGGAGCTGTAAGCTGGAAGAGTTCCAAGCAAAGTACAACCGCTGATTCTACAACAGAAGCTGAGTATATTGCTGCATCGGATGCTGCAAAGGAAGCTGTTTGGATTAAGAAGTTCATAACTGAACTTGAAGTGGTTCCTAGCATTGCTAATCCAATAGACCTTTATTGTGATAATAATGGTGCTATTGCTCAAGCAAAGGAACCAAGAGCACATCAGAAGTCCAAAACACATACTTAGGCGTTTTCATATCATTCGAGAGATCGTTGATAGGGGAGACGTAAATATATGCAGAGTACCTACTGATGACAATGTTGCGGACCCGCTAACAAAGGGACTTCCACAAGCTAAACATGATGGTCATGTTAGGTCCATGGGTATTAGATACATGGGAGATTGGGCCTAGGGCAAGTGGGAGATTGTTGGTAGTGGTGCCCTAGGCACGTTTAATAAACGTTGTAATTGTTATCATTTATTTCATATCAATAAAGAGATGTTTTGATTATTATTGTTGTTCATGTTTACTTATAATAATCCCCGTCCCTAGTACTTGTTAAAGCACTAGTATAAAGGCTAAATGATCATGGGATGATCATGTTAGATTTATGGGTACTTGTTTGGAACAAGGTACTGGACATGACCCGCTGTATGAGATTTATGTCATGGTCTATGTCGAACATATATCTCATATTAGTTATGTCATTTGAATCCTTAGACATGAAGTTATTATAGTCTTCCACTTGATGAACGTTGTGTTTGACATATTCAAACGCTACCTTAACACGGTAGTTATAAAGGGTATGATTGGCATAATCGGATTCCCGTTGGGAAGAATAATAAGCTAAATGGATTTGTCCCTCCACGGAGAGATGTCAAGCTTGGGCCTCTCGTAGGAATGATGTTGATGAAATGTTCGGCCGGACTCAAATGAATTGATTGGATCAATGTCATTTGGATTATCAACATATTCGGAATCGAGAAAGTATTGAACAAAACAAGTTGACGGTTTGACCATGACTTGTGTTCAATGACATCGTGGACAAAGGGATTGTGACATATTCTAAAGGAATGCGAACTTGTATCTAGTTATACTATTTGGGTAGGTATGACGGTTTGCTAGAACCTAATCATATCTTATGGGATCATGTTTGTGCCCATTGCCAACTTAGTATAATCCTAGAGGGTCACACACAATAGAACGAATCTTAAATAAAAGGACTATATTGGCATTTAGGGTCGGAGGACTTCCAAGGAATTTCTGGAAAGATCTGGGCCTCCTGGTCAACCAAGCGGGCGCTTGGATTGAACCAGGCGGGCGCCTACTCAAGCCAGGAAGGGACTGGAGTTTCTGCCCAATTCAGGCGGGCGCCTGGTCCTTTACAGGCGGGCGCCTGGTGCTGCCGACAGGAAAATTCCTAATTCGATTTGGGAAGGTTTTTGGCACAAGATTCCTATTTGGAATAGGTCTTAATTGTGTATAAAAACCCCAATTCGGCCAGACCATATTGACAAGTGCTTTTGTGAGTCTCAAAGAGTTTGAGAGAGATTTTATTTTGTTCTAAGACATCATTGATTGAGGAACAAAATAATTCACAAAATAAATTCCATATAGTTCTTTATTGTATTGTGAAAGTGTGTTTCATAATATTGGTCTAGCAACCAAGATCAAAGAAGCTCCTTTGATATTCGTTCGAAGTGTGGATACCGCTAGAGGGTGAATTTTATCATCTTACAAAGTTCGTGATTTGTTCGTGATAAATCTTCAAGATTTCCACCAAGACCAAGAGAAAATTCATAGCCATCAAGGGTTAGTTATTCCTCTATTCATCTTGTTGTATTTGATTTAATCATATGAACGGATCCATGGCTTTGGGTTTCTTAAAATTTTAATTGCTAAATTCCGCTGCGCATGTTACTACGAAACCCAACATCATCTACATCTACAACCGGATACATTCAAAATTGGGTCAGAGCGTTGATTCCTCAGTATGGGTTATCCTTAAAACTTTACAACAATTGCTTTCAAAACTATTTTCAAAAATACCTCCAACGAACTTTTTTGTGTATTTTCAGAGTCAAACTACGTTTGGTCTGATTTCCTTCCAAGGAATACTAAGCAACTGTACAGCACGACCATCCCAAAGTTCTAAATGGATGTCTTTCTATTGATGAGATTACTCAGTATTGTCACCGAGGGGCTCTATAGACACTCAATTTTGAACATATAATCATAATTACACTACTCTTGTATCTCACCTTTGTGCTTAGATGAAAACTCGTTAGTTTTGCCATTTTTTTTTAATTTCTGACTAACTCCGTTAGTTCTAGGCTTAACTGAATAACGAAACAGCTGAGAGGGGCAGAATAGTCCATCTGAACTAGATGTCTCGTGTGAGTCAAAAATGTCTCGCGCGAGATATCTTTTTCAGTCTTCGAGTTTGATTCTGTTTATTTTTTGGTTTCGATCCTTTCCTTGGCAAAGACTCTAGCAATCCGAGATTAGACCAAATACTGGATCCTAGTTACCTAAACCAACTTCTTTACAATCAATAACTTGATTCCCATTCCATTTACATTTCCTTGTCTTGATCAAAAAGTCATTGAACATCTATAAATAAAGGGTTCTTCCTCCTTGAAAATCTAATCACTCTCCTAATCAATTCCCTAACACTATTTTTCCTCTGCGGAAGCTCTACCAAATCATCCTGCATTTCACAAATAATTCATAACACAACCAAAATCATCATAAACTTGAAGCTTTTGGATCATCGTAGCCTTTGCCTAGGCTATCTGTTGGAATCGCGTGTTCTTCAAAAGGGTAACCCTACCTACACTTTAATCGTCTCTTCTCTTCTCATCTCTTCTATTGCTTTCTTAGAGTAGTCTAATCCCACCAAAAGGATTAGCCTAGAGTCCCTTCAATTCATGAAGTCGATCTCGAAGCACATAATTCGGTTAATTAATTAATTATTGGTTTTAGTACCTGTTTATTATTTAGACCAATAACTCCTAAGCAAGATCAATCTAGATTGGGTGGAATTGGTGCTCATTGACCCTCCAATTCCATAACTTAACCCCTAAACCCTTGAATCTCTGTTTAATTGATTTTTTATCGATAAAATAAGTGGTGACTCTAAAATAAAGTTGAACGAGGATTTTCTCACATTCTCACATCACCTCCAAGTCTTGGAAACCTATAAATAGCCCCTTCAGATTGTCATATTAATTCATTCCAACATCCAGAGCATTAGAGTAATCTGAGAGAGAGTTCATATTGAAGCATAATTCCCTTCAAGTCCAGAAGTTCCGAGCATTAGCATTTGTTTGCCGAAGTCGTTAGTTTGAAGTGCTTCTACTAACGACAATTAAAGTCGTTGCATCTTAGAGAAGATTGCCGTTAATTCGTCAGTACCAATGCGGGGCAATTTCTTCTTACGGAGATCGTGTCCAACACAAGCCTCGACTAATCCGTCCACATTTTCAGTTAGTTTTTATTTTTCGTCATTTTCAAAAAAAGCCTATACTATTTTCATAACAAGCACCGACATCGTTAAAATTTTCTTACTTATAATTTCAGGGTTGTTTGTGTTAGTGTGGGTGTGTTTAGGTCAAAATGGCTATCTTTATTGATGTTGGTGGTTATATTGTTATTGACGTTAATGGTGGTGGTGGTGGTCTGAATGGTGGTGAAGGGTGTGGTGTTGGGGGTTGGTTTGTAAATATAATAATGAAAAAAGGTTTATTTTTGCTTAACTTAAAATTAGAGGGGTTAAAATTAAGAAAACAAAAGCCTAACTTTTGTTAACTTTAGAGCCTTTATCGCCAAAAATAAAACATCAGACCTTTCTCAAGTTTGTAATTATCACTAGTACTAGTATTACAACTATTTCTTCTTTTAAATCGTTTGTGCTGGATTGGAGCTAAAAAAAATTGAATTGTCAAATATGATTAATTTATGAGGGTGTCTCCTGTACAACTGCCACACAGCGTGCGACGGTACCAGGTCAGCCCCATTTTTTTTTGTCACCCAAAACTTTTTTTCCTCCCAACAAAAGTAACACTTATTATAACGAAATGTAACACTTTTTTCTTTCAAATGTAACATTTTTTTTTTTTAAAAAAAATGTACCACATTTTTCCTGCAATAGATTAAAGATAACATAAAAATTGACAACTAAACTAATGTCACACTTTTTATAAAGGAATGTAACACTCTTTTTTTTTTCAAATGTAACACTTTTTTTTCAAAATAAACATAAGATTGACAAACTAAACTAATTTTACATTTTATAAAAAATGAATGTAACATTTTTTTCTCAATTGTAACAGTTTATATTCTTAAATGTAACATTATATCTGAAATGTAACATTTTTTTTATTGAGAAAGTAACAATTGAAATGCAAACCATTTTTTTTTGAATTGCTGTTACATTTTACTGTAAAAAGTGTTACTTTTTGAATATGAAACTGTTACTTTTATTAGAACAGAGTGTTACATCTCAGCTGACAAGCAACTCAAACTTTTTGTGTGCAAAAAAAATGTTTTTTTTTTTAAAATCAAACCATATCATGACATATGTAGTTTTATTCGCCTCGTCGAGACGAACACACCGGTATTTTTAATTTTTTTCTGAGTTATAAATCTCAAGATATAGCATTTTAAAGTTAATTGAGTTTTTTTTTTTTAAAAAAAGGCACGTGTCACAACGGGGAGGGGGAAGGAGCTGGAGCTGGAGCCGGCGGGTTTATCATGGAGCGGGCGGGCCGACCCGTGGGCATACCCCCCGCACGTGGTGCGGCCGCCGCATTTGAGACTTTGTCTTAATTTATTTTGAGCCTCAAATTTCACACAGTATTCTAAAAATCGCTAGGCGGCGGGGTAGGGCCTAGCGCCTAGAGCGCTTAGGCGGGGCCGAGAAAATACACACAATTATAAATATTTTCATATCTCTACATATATGCCTTAATTTTTATTAATGTTTAATTTTTATAACTATTTATTTTGAGACGAACGGATCATATAACTCACAAATATAACAATATAGTATGAAACAAGAGCAATGCTAGGGGCACAAAATAAAGTCACAAAATCTTGCTCACAACATGAGGTGGCGATATTTTATTGGTTGCATCGATAATAAACCGACCGCACTCTAATTAAAAACACCAATAAAATTATTACACCTAGGATTTTGTGAGCAAATTTTTGTGATTTTTTTTGCCCTTAGTATTATTCATGAAACAAATATGAAATTTATGAACATAACACACAATGAAAGAATGGCCCATTTTTAAATCCCCACAGCCAGGGCGGATCTTCAGTATAAGAAGGGGGTGCAAGTGCACCCTGTGAATTTTCGTATTTAAGAAGAAAAAATATATTATATGTATGCTATATATATAACTGTGCACCTCCAGAACAAATTGCTTTGTAATATAGATGGATAGAGTCTAGCTTTTTTTTTTTTACTAGAAAACTAGTGTTCAAATCCTAACAAAGGCATTTTTAGTATTTCAATTATTACATGCTTCCCCTCCAATTTGGCTTTTATGCCTTTCCAATTTGAGCTGCTAGTTCAATTTTCTTTTGATTATGATAATTATTGTTGATATGAATTATATTTAAATGATATTTTGATTTCTTTTTCTTTATTGTTCACCATATTTTTGTTTATTAAAACACCAGATAATCATATTTTAATACAAAATAAAGAGCAAATTTGAAAGTTTTTCGAACATTCATTTTAAGACGGAGGGAGTATTATTTATTGTATATTATAACATGTAATAGAGTAAACGACGATTATAATTTGAATTTTAGTGTAATTTGTGCACCCGCTAGACGGAAACTCAAGATCCGCCACTGCCCACAGCCCATTACCTTATATCCCAGCCCATTAGCCCACTAAATTTCTAGTCAACTATTTTCTCTTTCCCTAACCTAAACCTAATCTATTCTCTCTCTCTCTCTTAATACCAGCGCCGTCAACCGTCTGCTCTCTCTGCTTTTTTTTTTGGATGGCTCCCGTTCAGTGGCGGATGCAGGAATTGAAGGAAGGGGGCAATTTTTTTTGGAGCAAAAGAATGGTGAGCGGGGGTTCGGGGCAGCGCCCCCGATTTTTTTTGGGGGAGTGTTCTTTTGTATTAGTGCTTCTCAAAATGAAAGTTACCCTTCAAGTGCGACAATTCAAAATATTGTTCAATTTTTTATGTTAGAGGGAAGGAACTTTGAACAATAATTTTAATTTGATATTTGTTAGATTATTATTATGATAATTGAGTTAAATTAAAATTATTGCTCAAAGTTCAAATTAACCAAAAAAAAAATTAGGGAACAACATTTTGAGACAAAAGGAGTAAGCAAATTTAAAAGTACACCCTCCGTCCCAAAATACATGTAGTTTAAGGGGTTAAAATTTGTCCCATAATATTTGTAGTTTTGCTTTTATCTAGACATTTTTGACATTGTTTGTCAAATATACCTTTATTTATGATGGTTGTTGTCATCATAAAAGAATTTAATTGTCCTGGTACTTGAAATATTTTAAGGGTAATTTAATCCATTAGACATGCATTGATTGCTTTTCTTAATTTGTGTGAAAATCCTAAAACTACAAGTAATTTGGGACGGGGGGACTAAAAGAAAAAGGGAAGTATACTTGCAAAGTGGTCATCATGGTCGGGAAAAAAAAAGGGAAAAAAAAAACTCAAGGGGGGGGGGGGTGGGGGCAATTGCCCCCACGTGGCTCCGCCATTGCTCCCGTTTCTCTCGTCTTTCCGGAGCGCTCTCTCTCTTTCTCTCTCTCTCTACTCTCTTTATCTGTTGTCCTTCTACACATGCCACCGCACCACCACCCTTTTCTTCTACGCCACCACCACCATTTTCTTCTCCGCCACCGCACATCAGCCGCCGCCTAAGTCCGCCTAAGCGGCGATTTGTTCGATGTCCGCCTATGTCCTCCGATTTGGTGTTAGGAGCCGCCTAGGCCGATTTTTAGAACACTGATTTCACAAGACCAGCTCTGACAGTGTTGCTACAAAATCTCACCTTTGATGGAGTGCAGGGGTGGACCAAAGGCTAAAAGAATGTTCGTTGTTTTGTGGTTAAGTTGTTGGATTTTTAGTTAAAGGTTGTGGGTTCTAGTATCATATCATACATTAATTTTTTCACACAAAGTTTTATAATGTACTTGTGAACGCCCTTAACTCTAGGTCCACCGCTGATGATAGAGTGAGTAGACCCGAAACATCCAATTTTAGAACCCACCAAGAGGCATGTCACTTTTAAGAAGTTTTTGCAAAACTAAGATTTTTTTTTTTACCAATTATACTATCTATAATGAAGTTTCAATTTTTTAAAGGGTTAATTACAATTTAGGGCCCGAGCTCTATAGGGTGTTCCCCAAGCGGGGCCTCCACTTGCTTTTTTTGGCGAATCAGGGCTCAATACGTATTGTTTTCATCAATCAGATAATTTAGGGCTTTTTGAAGGAAATCGTTAGAAATTTCGTTAAACACCCATGTGCCGTACACGTGATCAACGGATTGGTTAGTTTGAAGTTAGTATTAGCTATTAAGGGGCTTGATGAAAAATTCTAAGTTTAGTGGGTTGAATCTAAAATACTAACTTAGAAATTACTAATGATGACAACTTTATTACTAATGATGACAACTTTATTTTATAGTATTTTAGATTCAACCCACTAAACTTAGAATTTTTCATCAAGCCCCTTAATAGCTAATACTAACTTCAAACTAACCAATCCGTTGATCACGTGTACGGCACATGGGTGTTTAACGAAATTTCTAACGATTTCCTTCAAAAAGCCCTAAATTATCTGATTGATGAAAACAATACGTATTGAGCCCTGATTAGCCAAAAAAACAACTGGAGACCCCGCTTGGGGAACACCTTATGGAGTTCGGGCCCAAAATTGTAATTAACCTTTTTTTAAAATCAGTTTTAACTATCTTAACATCCAAAAAAGATAACTTTCATTATTAAAAGTTAACAAAACTAACAAGAATCTGACATGGAAAATGACTTGAGGCACAACATCCAAAAAAGTTAAAGTAAAAACTCAACCTGCAACTCGGATCTGCCATAACCACGCCAGATCAACCAACCGCAGGCACCATTCACCAACTCGAAAACCATCTTCCGTCCCTCTCCTCACATAAAAATAACATAATCTAAACGTAAATTTGAGCTTTCAAGAAGATTAAAATCCAGAGACATTAACAAAAACATCGAAATAACTTGTCTAACGATTACTAACTGAATAACGAAAAATTAATCCAAACATTGTCTAGCGGAACGGAACCTTATTTCCTCTAAGCACACAAGAGAATGCCTATAGAAGATAAAACATTACACAACGTTATGCTGCAAACATGAGTTAGCTATCAGATACCATAATTGCTCGATCTCCGATCTCCGTCCCAATTTTTTTTTTTTGTGTTTTTTTTTAGGTAACCGAACATACATCTCCGTCTTAATTTAAGGCTTCCACATAATAGTTGTCTCCGCTATCATGGAAGTAACAACGTAAGGATCCATGTTAGAAGCTGGCCTCCTGTCTTCAAAATACCCCTTACCATCTTTCTCCGTCTCTCTACCAACCCTAACTGATGCTCCGCGATTCGCTACTCCCTGCGTGTCCATTTATTAATTAACTACCACATTTTCACATTTTTTAATAAAATTATTTCAAAATAAAACGTATCTATTTCGCGTTCTTAACGCTTAAAGATTGAACTTAGTTAAAACAACCCAGGATAGGTCGAGAAATGAAATATATTTACCCATTTGAAAGAGCTGATATCAGCTGTTTCATGTTTTCCAGTAAGTCGACGCTCATTTCCTTCCCCATATGCGGCAATGTGTTCTTTGTGTTTCAAACCCAACTTCTCAATCGCCTTCTTAATCACATCAAAACCTCCATCCTTTCTCATCGACTTCGTACTGTCACCAAAACGAATCAAAGTCATTTCATACATATATGTGTGTGTGTGTGTAAGTTTACCTGTAGTTGCAGTGAGCGCCAGCCCCGTTCCAGTCACCCTAACAATACAAGTTCTAGTTAAATCAATGCTAAAACATTTGGTTCATGTAAAAGTGGACATGACCAAAAAAATAGTACGACCCATTGCCTTTTTTTCAATGGCCATATCTAATGAAGTCACTAAATCCACCTTTGTCAAGTATTATGTTCTAATTGTTGGAAAAAGTGTGGTTTTGAAGGAAATTATAAGGAATTTCCATAAGGGTAATTTTGTCCAATGACAAAATTGATTATGGGTTTGTGTTCTACTCCATGAGAAGAATGAAATCAAGTATTAATTTGTCCAAAATAGTTATTGGATGAATGAGATATGAATGCTCAAAGTAAGTAGGTTGGAAAGTGAAAATGTGGTTATCCCACATTGGAAGGGCAATGAACTTATTGCTAGTATATAGACTTGGGCACTATAGTAATGTTCAAGACTAAGTAGCATAGAGGCTCTCTCTCGCGTGCAATTTGGCTTGCGAGGTGCTTACCCATGCATGGGTAATGTAGCACCGAAATGGCCTAGTCGAACCAACCCGCTTTTTGTCATATTTTTGATTTTGTAAATCAAAAATTAATGAGCAGTTTTGATTTCTAACGAGTGTAACTGTCAAGGATCATTTGCTGTCTTAATTTCGTATTAAGTGACATAAAATAAAAACTGATCAAACCCAAATTAATTGTGTTTAATTTCGGGTTAATGGCTGATATCAGTTTGTAAATCAAAAATTAATGAGCAGTTTTGATTTCTAACGAGTGTAACTGTCAAAGATCATTTGCTGTCTTAATTTCGTATTAAGTGACATAAAATAAAAACTGATCAAACCCAAATTAATTGTGTTTAATTTCGGGTTAATGGCTGATATCAGTTTTGATTCTTGCCTTTTCATAGATACAGGGAGAGCTCACAGCCATTTTTTGAACACACTGAAACAGATCCTCTACCATCTCTCTTTGTTGCATATTGCTTCCAATTTTCTTTTGGCCTCCTTGCATATTACGAAAAGGTCATACTGTCCAAGCACATTTCAACTTGCCGGGAAATTTAGGTGCGAAGTGCCCCCGGTCCGCACGTTTTATCCTGGGAGACTAGCGTTCCGAGCAAACTCAAGCACACGTGGTGAGGGGACGAATAAGTCTTAAAGGAGACAGTGACTAGCATTGGGCTCGTGCAAACAACGATCAATTTTACTTTTCTGTATTTCCAGTTTATTTTCAATTTATTATTCTGTACTTGTTCTTTCTGTTGTAAACCACTAACACTAATTTACACTCGTCGTCAGTCATTCGCTATGACCGTAAGGGTATTTGTGCACATGTACTAAAGTAAAAGTTCTTATTTAGGGATTGGCTTTTATACCATTTTTTACCTGCACCGGTTTGGGGTCGAAAGAGACCACAGCTCCAGCCATCTCGGCTACCCTCTGTTTAATCATACAAAAATTTACTGTATCAACTTCTGAAAACTTTTAAAAGGGAACAGAGCGACTATTCTTGGAAATTAATTACCTCTAATATGTAACGAGCCACCCAAAGTTGATCCCCCGGCTGAGATTCCCGTGACAGGGCCAATTTGAAATTCCCACTATATATAGCAATATGAAACAATACTTGTTAGATATTGTAATAAGCGTAGGAACTAATATATTGATGAATTTTTCCTTGTATTTGTAAATGTACCTGGCCTGGCATCACTTCTGCATTGATGCCGCTGATATTAATGCCAGCGTAAATGCAAGATTTGTAATGTGAATCAACAATGTCACGCCCATACGCCTTGTCTGCTCCAACTCCACAGTAATATGGTCCCTTTTCATACAAAACAAAGTATATCACGTACAAAAGCATATATACATATACACACATTCATATAAATATAGATACACACACATAAATATGTGTGTGTGTGTATGTGTGCGGTGAAGGGAGATCACCTGAGGAGCTGGAAAGCCACCCTGAGGCCATCCGAGTGGCCAATTTACGTCTCTCTTCAACAAAGTATACTCTTGCTCTATGCCATACCTATTTTTTATTTTGTGCGTGCAATTATAAATTAATAAATCGAAAGGAAAACTGGAAATGACTACGTGCAATAGAAGTTGTATGTAACATACCAAGGTTCCTCAGCAGCAACATCAGGATGGCTGAATATTTTTGCAGCATTATACCTCGTGTTGGTTGGGATTGGATCTCCAGCCGGAGTATAAGTATCACACATCACCTGTAAATATCCATAAATATATATATAGGTCATCAAATAAATAAGATGAAAAATGATTTATTCAATCATTTTATAGAAAGACTTACAAAAATGTTGTTGCCTCTCCTAAAGGGATCCTTGAATATCGCCTGAGGACTAATTTTTTTTTTTTTTGAAGGCCAAAATTTCAAATTATTAATCCACATCTAATAGAAATAAAGGAAGATAATGGAAAAAATTTCAAGTGACTAATTCACAAATATTAAGATGAAGAATAAAACATACCATAAAATAACTTCACTGTCCTCACCAAGGGCTTGACCCGTGCTAGAACCATCATAGCTCCATTTTGGAAGCTTGAAAGGGTCGGTTACAGGTCCAGGAAGGGTCTAATTAACCACAGGAAAATCAATTCAATATCAAAATCAAGTAGACACCAAAGATCAAACCCGTAAACAAAATGAAATAATACTCCTGTTGGAATAGAGACCAACCGGGAACTAGCGATCGGAGCAAAAGGAAAGAAATCCGTCGGAGGGACTGACCTTCTGGGCGGCCGCCCAAGGGCATGGTGGGCGACCGCCCACTCCATCAGTTGGAACCATCAGCCGGAACACAATTGTGGGCGACCGCCCATAAGCAAAGTGGGCGACCGCCCAGGTGTCGGGGCAGTCGGGGCTGATTCGATTTTTGGGCCAGATTTCGGGTTTCCTTGTCCGTCTAGGGTTAGGTTTTCATTCTAGGTTGCCTATATAAGCAATGTTCCACCCTCATACTCATTGTAAGTCCATATTTACATATTATAGTGCAAGATCCTGGCTTGGTAGAGCCCCAGACGTAGTCAAACATATTGACGAACTGGGTAAACAATTTCTTGTGTTCGTTTTGTCTTTTGCTTTGGGTTTCTTATTTCTTGTGCTTGTTTGTGGTGCCGGGTTTTCTTGCGATTTGCTTGGGTGTTGGGTGTTTGGAGGGTCAATTCTACAACAACTGGTATCAAGAGCTTTGGCTGGACGATCAAATGAGTTTATCAAGCAATCAAGAATGGGCAAGGATAAACAAGCGGTGGAGAAATTTGATGGGTCTGACTATGGATATTGGAGGATGCAAATAGAGGATCTCTTGTATAATAAGGATCTCTATAGCCCGCACGGATTTGTTTTTGGGCATCCCCCAAAAGGCCTCATAATAACGATTTGCTTGTGTTTCGCGGGCGGTTGGTACAAGCTTTCGCCGATATGGGCCAGAGGAAACACTGCGGGCCATAGCGGTGTGGTCCTTGGTTTGAGGGGAGGATTGTTGGGTGGCAACCCAAAGTCCCACATCGGCAATTGAGGAAATAATTGCAAGGTATATAATAGCACCCACCCACTTTCATTAGTATGAGGCCTTTTGGGGGATGCCCAAAAACAAATCCGTGCGGGCTAGGCCCAAAGCGGACAATATCATACTAATGTGGGAAAGTGGTGGTGGTGGTCGCGGTCCCTACAAGTGGTATCAGAGCCATGGTTCGGATGGGCCCGACCGGGTGGACCGTGTGTGTGCTTTATATGGTGGGGTTCCCCTTGTGCGACATAGCGAATCGAGTCTTGCAATCGAGGGCAATGGTGTTTCGCGGGCGGTTGGTACAAGCTTTCGCCGATATGGGCCAGAGGAAACAATGCGGGCCATAGCGGTGTGGTCCTTGGTTTGAGGGGAGGATTGTTGGGTGGCAACCCAAAGTCCCACATCGGCAATTGAGGAAACAATTGCAAGGTATATAAGAGCACCCACCCACTTCATTAGTATGAGGCCTTTTGGGGGATGCCCAAAAACAAATCCGTGCGGGCTAGGCCCAAAGCGGACAATATCATACTAATGTGGGAAAGTGGTGGTGGTGGTCGCGGTCCCTACAACTACCTCCGTCCCAATATGATCTTCTCATTTGCCATTTCTCATTATCCCAAAAAGTTCTTCGCATTTCTACAATTTTGGGCTTAAAAGTGCATAATCAAAACTTGGTTATGCCGGGGAAAAAGGGGGTGTATATAGAAAATGGCTTAAAATAAAATAATATCGGGATGGAAAATTTATTTTCACAAAATAAAGTCTAGGCAAGAGTTTGACTCTTTTTCCGTAAGACAAGATTGCCCCGTATAACTGTGCTAACGGACTTTGACAATTGTCTCCAAGATACGACTTTCTGAATTTCAGATTTGCAGCACTACAATTCTGAAACTATCGGGCAAACTAATAAATACTCGGGATTTTCTCGGACTTGAAATGCAAAGACTAGAATGCTAGGATGCTTTGAGAGAATTGGCTAATGCTTTGGATTGCTGGATGATTTGCAAATAAGGGGGAGGGCCTTTATATAGATATTGAAGAGGCAAGTTGCCTTTAGGCATAGTTAGTTTTTTTCCGTTTAATACGCGTATAATACACGTACGTACGAATAATTCAAAAAAACTTCCATTTCCCGTACATCAACCAAACTTAATTTAAAATACTCGTTCTTTTGAGTTAAACCGTATAGTACACGTAAAAAACGTTAAACGTATTATACTCCCCGTATTAAACTCACCTTATACAAAAATTTAAAACAATTTTATCATTTAAAATACTTAATTTACAATATTAATATTTAAAAAAATAATTATATATAATAATATTTAATAAATATATATTAAAAATAAAATTAATAAATATTTTGCATATATATGTGAATATGTTAATTTATTTAACACTAAAATTTAATAAAAATGTTAATTTATCTACATAAAATATAACGTATTTTTATGCCCGTCCCGTATTTAACTAACTATGCCTTTAGGGAATAGTTACAAATGGTGCCTGGTGGGTTATGGACCGTTAGATCAGATTTGGATGAAAGGCTTAGATCGGCTGGGTCGATCCAGGACTCCCGACCCACCCATTTGAATAGACGCTGATCACCCCAGGTCTAACTGACTCATCCTTTTCGAGCCACGGAATAGACCACCTTCGAGCCGAATTTCGTCAAAAGTGTAAGGCTCCACAACCACCAATGCTTGCATGGATGGCCCAATGGTCCACTTGGTTGGCCAAAGGAGGGAACCATTTGATGACTCCTCCTTAGATGCTCACATTAATATGAAGCCTTCAATTCCCCTTTCTTAGCAATGTGGGATATGTCATTTCCATTCTCATTTCTATTCAACCATTTACACTAAGTTGCCACTTTCAACAATTAATTTCTCATTCATCCGAAATTGGTTTTGAGAAAATAAATATACCATGTTAATCTACTCCGAACGTAGATTAATAATTTGCAACTTCTTTCCATTTTTATCAAATGGAATTAATCAAGAAACTTGGTCAAACATTGGTCAAACCAACATTTCTAAACCAATTTCTAACAGGTTAGTGAAACAAGTGTTCGTATTCTCAAAAAGTTTGAATAGTCAAATGGGAAGATCATTTTGGGACAGATGGAGTAATAAGAAGAATTATTAGCTATAGCCTATAGCAAATACAGAGTGTACGATCTCTAATTTGTCTGTAAAATGATTTGAATGAAAAGAATTACCCTGGCTTTGCTTCTGATGTCCATACCCGATCCACTGATCCTGTCCATTCATCAGAATATAGGATTAAGCAAGTCGTTACATACAAATCAAACTAATACAAAGGAGAGTTAAATAAACAGAAGAACAAACAAACATACCACTTTCATAGAAAAAGTATGCATTTGAACAAACATAATTAACATAATAATAATAATAATTATAATAATATTATATAAAAAAAAACAACCGGACGACAACTGGTTGGAGGCGACAAAGCTATAAACAGGTCCGATGTTGGACTCAAAATATACAAATAAGATCAGAATATGAGAAAATTTTGCATTCGTTAACACAGTGATTCATTTTCATGCTATTTGCTAAATAGTAAAGCAAAATGACATGCACTTATAGTGTCAGTTTTGTAATAGATTAAGTCATTCAATTAAAAAAAAACAACAATAATAATAATAATAAAATGCTATTTGCAAAAACGTTGCTATATCAACTGACAATGATCAATAAAAAACCTAAGAAAGTGCTTCACTATGTTGCAGTGTACAACATTAAAATTGAAGACAATGAGCTTACTGTGGACACAAACCCACAACTATAAAAGGTTATACCCACTGGAAAAATGATTTGATTAAATGGGTGCACTTGCACCCACATATATATAGCCTCAACTTAAGTCTGTCAATAACCACTCTTGTTCTAGCTTAACTTGACGTCTAGAATCATCATCCAATGTGATGACCGAATAGTTCAAACAGTCGACCAGACATTTAAAACAAGGGCAAATAGCACATTAGTGCCCCAAAGTTTCATATGAGTTGCAATTTAGGTCCTAATATTCCAATTTTGGCAATTTGGTGCTTAATGTTCACATTTTGTGTCGAAATGAGTCTTTTTGGATGATAATGGATGGAAACTAACAGAATTAACGAAAGATCTAACGAGCTTATTTCAAACTTGCATTTCTTACCCATAAAGTTCAATAATTATTTATGTTGACCCCATTTTGTTAAAAACTTTACAACTCCTAAAATATATATATATATATATATATATATATCAATATTATTAATTAACCCAAAAAAAAAACATAATAAATATCAAATTAAAATATAGTTTATCATTTAAAATAATAAAATTTTGTGTAGTAGTGAAAATTATAAAAATAAAAATACCTTACACTAAAGTCATTTATAATTCTAATTCCTTAAGTATAAGCTAAAATTATGTTCAAAAAAAAAGTAAATGGCTAAATTAGATATTAGTCCATAGATAATAGCCTTAAAAAAACTTCGTTTAACCTAATTTTGCTTGAAAATAGAAAATAAAAAATCAAACCTAAACTTCTACCTTCTTGTCTCTTCCCCCCCCCCCCCCCCCCCACACCCACCTAACCCACAACACACACATGACACACACCAGTCACCTTCACATCTCTTCTTCTTTTACTCCCACAACGCCAACTTGCCTTTCTGGGTAAGAAATGCAATTTTTAAATAAGCTCGTTAACTTTTCGTTAATTTCGTTAGCTTCCATCCATGACCATCCAAAAAGACCCATTTCGCCACAAAATGCGAATATTAGGCACCAAATTGCTAAAATTGGAACATTAGGACCTAAATTGCAACTCATATGAAACTTTGGGGCATTAATGTGCTATTTGCCCTTTAAAACCATCACCAATGACGGCCTCGCACCTCTTTTAAGTGGGGTGAACAAATCAAATTATTAAGTTTAAAAATGTAATTTGTGAAGAAAAAAAGCTTACTGTAACTCATTAGACAAATGATTTGATTAAATGGGTGCAATTGCACCCATATACTATAGTTCAATTTCTCCTTTTTGTCTGTTTCAAAAAGTTAATCCAAAATTAAGGCTTGAAAATAATTGAATTTCCAAAACATACCATGTACCATTAGAAGAATGTTTAAAAAATCAAACGAGACTATCAATTTGGGACGAATATAGTATATATTCCCTCTGAGCCAGAGTAAGAGTCCTACCATAGCTGTGCACGCTTATTAAGGAGGAAATGAGTAAAACTTTGAAAGTGGGTTGAGGATATAATTGTCTAAAACACTATTCATTGCGCAAGTGAACAAAAAAGTAAGTTAGTAACTGTTGGTTTTTTTTAACTGTAGAAGCATTAGAAGGACAAAGTTGCCTAAAATACTATTCATCATTTCCCATCATTTGCTATTTTGAGAAAGGAACTCCGGGACGTATCAAAATAGAAAATAGAACTCTTAGGACGGAAGGAACATATCAAAATAGAAAATACTTCCTCCGGTCCAAAATAACTTTCGCTTTTGGTCAATAAGACGTAACTTTGACCAATAATTTAAATAAAAAATAATGATGCTAATAAAAATCTAAAATTTGTCATTGTATTATAATTAATAATACTTTTAATAACAATTTTTAATTTTTATTATGATCATTATTTTTAAAAAAAATTATTGGTCAAACTTATATATATTTGAAAAAAAAATGATAGTTATTTTGGACCAGAGGGAGTAGAAAATAAAACTTACTCCGAGACGGAAAGAGTATCATTAAATCTGCCACTGACCACCCTTATTTTAAGTTAATCAGACGTCTAGAACTATGATCCAATGTGATAACTGAACACCGGTGGTTCATACCGACGATTACACATTTGACGCATTAAAAACATAAAAATTAAAGAAATACTCCCTCCGGCCCAAAATGATCTTCACATTTAACTATTCAAACTTTTTAAGGATATGAACACTTGATTCATTAGTGATGTTTTGTTTGGGCACTACTAAGCCTAGATTTTAGAAATGTGATGGGACAATGAAAAAAGCCAAATGAGAAGATCATTTTGGGACGGAGGGATAAAAACCGAGATGATGATGAGAAAATGAAAAAATACAAACCATATATACTCTGCAATAATCTTGTTGGTAGTGGTGTGGGTGAGATCCAAGTTAATAAGATCTGATACAAGAGATGAAGAAGAAGAAGAAGAAGAAGAAGAAGAAGAAGAAGAAGAAGAAGACGACATTCTTCAAATTCAATTCCCTTCCCTGGAAAACCCTCAAACCGATTCTTTTATCTTCCTCTATCAATCAAATACTGTAGTAGTGTAGGACTGTCTGTGTAGTGGAAATTGAAATACATGTGATTTGTGTACAGTAGTATGTCTCTTTTTCTTCATTGTTATGCGGTGCGTATTAGGCGGTGCTCATGTCATAAAATGCATTGGAAATCACAAATTGAAATACGTAATACTCTATCCGTCTCATTTTAAATTATTCCCTCATCTCAGAGTAAGAGTCTCATTTTCCTTTTTGGTCCGTCCAGAGCAAGAGTCCCATTCCTAAAATGGCAAAGAATCTTTACTATTCATCCCACTCATTCTCTCTCCTATTTTACTTTTATACTCACAACACCAATCAATTCACTATTCTCTCCCACTCATTATCTCTCATACTTTACTTTTACACTCACAATATTTACATCACATCCAATATTTATTAATAAGCGTGTAAATGAGGGGTGAGACTCTTATTCCGGGACGGAGGGAGTACAAAATTTGTACTCCCTCCGTCCCAGACTAAGAGTCCTACTTTCCATTTTGGTACGTCCCAGACTAAGAGTCTTATTCCTAAAATAGTAAAGAATATTTACTATTCACCCCACTCATTCTCTCTCCTATTTTACTTTTATACTCACAACACCAATCAATTCACTATTCTCTCCCACTCATTCTCTCTCTTACTTTACTTTTACACTCACAACATTTATATCACTTCCAATATTTATTAATAAGCGTGCAAATGAGCGGTATGACTCTTAGTTCGGGACGAAGTGAGTAATTTTTAGCGTCTCATAAAAATTGTAAAATCCAAAAGTAAAAAGTATTTAATAATTTTTAATTAGTGAGACATATTTGTCATACTCACATCAACTAACTCACATGAGTTGGTTAGTTTCCCCCAAACATTATAAAAAGTCTTGTGTTTGAGGAAAAGTAGGAGAAACCGGTTCTTAATGAACCGGTTTAATATTACAGGGTTCAACTTATTAAAACTAGGGTATAAAACCTACCAAATACACAGTAGCACACACACATCATCTTCTCAGCCCCGTTTCCTCCTTCCGCTATCTCTCTCTCTCTCTCTCTCTCTCTCTCTCTCTCTCTCTCTCTCGTCATTGCAGTTGCAGATGGAAGCTTAAAAAACGATTGATCAGGTTTGAATCTAAACAATTTGTTCATCAATTTGATCTAATTGAAATTAAAATTGATATTCGAATGAGCTACTTGATCTAATTGAAATTGATCTTCTTCTTATAGATGATGGAGATGGTGGCTAACAATGTCATTGAATCAGAGAAGAGTGGGATTGAAAAAGACAATGAAGATCAATTTAAATAGATGGATATCTTCATTTGGCTAAAAAAAAAACACCAAATTTACACTTAATTTGAATCTTGTAGTCGTTTGCTGCTCAAATTGAAATGGAGATGTTCAAACTGCTAAAATTGAAATAGAATTGATTTGGTGTAACTTGTTGTTTTAGTATAGTAACTTGGTGTTTTGGTATTGTAACGTGATATTTTAGTACAGTAACTTTTTGTTTTATTAGTGCAGCCTGGTGGATAATCAAGTTATGTTGTATCAGATATCTATACTTGGTATTTTCGTAATGTAACTTAGTTTTTTAACATACAAACTTGATGTTATAATAACAATGCATTTTCTATTGAAATAAGCATTTTGGACATTAACTTATAATATAACTTGGTGTTGTTTTAGTATAGTAACTTGGTGTTTTAATATTGTAACTTTATGTTTTAATACAGTAACTTTGTGTTTTATTAGTGCAGCCTGGTGGATAATCAAGTTTTGTTGTATCAGATATCTATACTTGGTATTTTCGTAATGTAACATGGTTTTTTAACATACAAACTTGATGTTATAATAACCATGCATTTTCTATTGAAATAAGCATTTTGGACATCAACTTATAATATAACTTGGTGTTGTTTTAGTATAGTAACTTGGTGTTTTAGTATTGTAACTTTATGTTTTAATACAGTAACTTGGTGTTTTATTAGTGCAGCCTGGTGGTTAATCAAGTATGTTGTATCAGATCTATACTTGGTATTTT
The DNA here is from genome assembly GCA_026119855.1 of Campanula takesimana. Taxonomy (NCBI): domain Eukaryota; kingdom Viridiplantae; phylum Streptophyta; class Magnoliopsida; order Asterales; family Campanulaceae; genus Campanula; species Campanula takesimana. The sequence goes on from JAOWBW010000323.1 coordinate 1,466,581, forward strand.
AGTAATGTAACTTTGTGTTTTAATAAACAAACTTGATATTATAATAACCATGCAATTTCTATTGAAATAAGCATTTTGAACAATTATAATATAACTTGGTTTTGTTTTAGTATAGTAACTTGGTGTTTTACTATTGTAACTTGATATTTTAGTACAGTAACTTAGTGTTTTATTAGTGCAGCCTGGTGGTTAATCAAGTTATGCTGCATCGGATCTATACTTGGTATTTTAGTAGTGTAACTTCGTATTTTAACAGATAAACTTGATATTATAATAACCATGCAATTTATTTTGAAACAAGCAGTTTGAACATGAGCTTTTAATACAACTTAATACACATGTTTAGGCATAAACAACATGAAGTTAATAACTTAAAACAACAAGTTTGGATTTCAAAACAACAAGTTACAATTTCACTGACTAACACCCTTCTAGACCTAGTTTGCTGACATAAGTTGCATTCGAACTACCAGCTTTTTGTTGTGGAATTGACCCTCCAACACCCAAGCAATATCCCAAGAACAATTTAGCACCACAAACAAGCACAAGAAATAAAGCACAAGAAAAGACACAGAAATTGTTAACCCAGTTCGTCAATATGTTTGACTACGTCTGGGGGCACTACCAAGCCAGGATCTTGCACTATAATATGTTTGTATGAAGTTACAATGAGTTATGGGGCGGTACTTTATTTATATATCAAACCTAGAATGAGACCTAAACCTAAACATAAGAGAAAACCCGTCAAAACTGCAATTCCCTGAATTCACATCGGGGCACCGAGCGCCCGCTTGAGTTACCCCAAGCGCCCGCCTGAATTAATCTCGCCAGGAACCAAAATCTTCTGCCCGCTAGGGCGCCCGCCTAGTCAATACCAGGCGCCCGCTTGGTTGCTCCGCCAGTTTGACCTCCTTTTTGTTCCTTAGAAGATCTCTATTCCAACAATCTCCCACCTAGAGATCAACCGCATATAAAAACCCCGTATCCGTCTTTAACTCATCATTGGTGTCGTCCTAGTGCTCACCTTGATCATGGTAGTGCCTTCCACCTCTCCTATTCTCTAAGCCCCATTGAAGCTATACATAGCTTCAATTTATCAAGGTTTACCACCTTGGTTAACATGTCATCCAGGTTCTCTGATCCCAATATCTTCTCCAGCCTTAAGATCTTCCTTTCCAAGAGATGCCTGATGTAGTGAAACCTCAGCTCAATGTGCTTCGTCCTAGAATGAATCGCCGGATTCCTAGCCAAATGAATTGCACTCTGACTGTCACTGTAGAGAGCATTACCACTTCACGTCTTCCCAAGTTCATCCAAGAAGTTCTGCAACCATACCATCTCTTTGTTTGCCTCTGTCACTGCCACATATTCTGCTTCCGCAGTCGACTGAGCCACAATCTTCTGCAATTTAGAACCCCAGGAGATAGCCATACCACCCAATGTGAAAACATAACCCGTAGTACTTCTCCTCTTGTCTAGATCTCTTGATGCCAAATCCGCATCAACATAACCCGCTAACACAACCTCCTTGCTTGAGAAACATAGAGCCTTCCCAGCAGTACCCTTTAAGTAACGCAGGATCCATTTAACCGCTTCCCAATGTTGCTTCCCTGGATTGCCCATGTACCGGCTGACTACTCCCACCGCATGTGCAATGTCTGGCCTTGTACACACCATTGCATACATTAGACTCCCCACTGCCGAAGCATATGGAGTCATCTCCATCTTGTCACGCTCCTCCTTGCCCTTAGGTGAGTCCTTCTTGGATAGCTTGAAGTGCATTCCCAATGGTGTCCCTGTTGGCTTCACCTCTTCCATGCAAAATCTTGCCAAGACTTTCTCAACGTATTCTGCTTGTGAAAGAACCAACTTACCCGACTCCCTATTCCGGTCAATCCGCATACCCAAGATTTTTCTGGTCTCCCCAAATCCTTCATCTCGAACCGTTCTGACAACTGAGCCTTCAATCTGCTTACCTCTCTACTGCTAGAGCCCGCTATTAGCATGTCATCTACATATAACATCAAGATTATGTACCCGTTGTCCGTGTTCTTGAAGTAGCAACAATGATCCGCTTCACATCTAATAAAATCAATATCATGCATGAATCCATCAAACTTTCTGTACCACTACCTAGGAGCTTGTTTAAGACCATACAAGCTCTTAGTCAACCTGCAAACCAGTTCCTCGCTACCCTTAGACAAGTAACCCTCTGGTTGTACCATGTAAATTTCTTCCTCCAAATCCCCATGAAGAAAGGCCGTCTTTACATCCATCTGTTCCAGCAGCAAATTATCTGCCACTACTATACCCAGAACCATTCTGATAGTGGTCATCTTCACAACAGGAGTGAATACCTCGGTGTAGTCAATACCGTATTTCTGCTGAAACCCTTTTACAACCAACCTTGCCTTGTAACGTTTACTGCCGTTTGCTTCCTCCTTGATTATGTAAACCCACTTGTTATGCAATGCCTTCTTCCCTTTTGGTAGTTTAATCAACTCCTAAGTTTTGTTGGCCTTTAATGAGTCCATCTCATCATCCATCTCAGCTTTCCACTTATCACAAAGTGCACTACGAACAGCCTCTGCATAACATTCCGGCTCACCACTATCTGTCAACAACAAATAGTAATTTGAAGGAGTATACCTGTCAGGTGATCCACGCAATCTGCTGGATCTACGCATCGGAATATCCGGTTCTGGAGTATGTGGTTCATCTTCAGTGACCCCCTGACCTTGGTCATCATGAACCGTCCTGCTCCCACCTGAGTTTGGAATATCCATCTCAACAAATTCTGGTTCCGAACTAACCCCTTCAGATGCCCCCTTTCTGTCCTTGTACAATACATGTTCATTGAATACAACATCTCGACTACGAATAACCCTATGATTTTGGTCATCCCAAAACTTATACCCGAAGTCATCCCCGCCATAACCAATGAACGTACATTTTACAGATTTAGCATCTAATTTAGTTCTATCAACAGAGTCTATATGAACATATGAAACGCAGCCAAATATGCGAAGAAAGGACAGATTTACCTGCTTGCCACTCCATGCTTCCTCTGGAATTTCATTACCCAATGGTACCGATGGTCCCCGATTGATCAAGAAAGCCGCCGTGTCAACCGCATATGCCCAGAACGTCTTCGGAAGTCCACACTTCAACCTCATACTTCTAGCCCGCTCGTTCAATGTCCTGTTCATCCTCTCTGTAACCCCATTGTGTTGTGGTGTGCCATTTGGAGTCTTCTCCATGCGAATGCCATTCGCTGCACAATATTCCTTGAACTCCCCGAGCTCATACTCCCCACCATTATCTGATCTCAAGCATTTAAGCTTAAGACCCGTCTGATTCTCCACCAAAGCCTTCCATTTCTTCAACACCTCGAATGCCTCATCTTTGTGTTTCAAGAAATAAACCCAGACTTTCCTTGTCGAATCATCAATAAACGACATGTAATAAGACGCACCACCCAGAGAAGTTACCGGGGCCGGCCCCCACAAATTCGTGTGAACCAGTTCCAACTTTGCTTCCCTCAAAGTCCTACCTGTCCTCGAGAAATTACTCCTCGCCTGTTTGCCAAACACACAATCTTTGCAGATCCCCACGTCGACTGTCTTCAAACCCGGTAGTCTTCCCTTTGAGCAAAGTACCTTCATCCCCTTCTCACTCATGTGACCCAATCGACAGTGCCATAAGTCCGTATCACCTTTGGCTGACGCCACCGCGATACTATCCTTGGTGTTATTCGCTAAATACAATGTCCCTTCTTTATTACCCCAAGCGATCTCAGAATCCTCCTTAGTAATAACCCAGTTCCTGCAGCCAAAAGTTACCTTGTAACCTTCTTCATCCAACTGCCCAACTGATAGCAGGTTCTTTTTCAAACCCAGAATGTGTCTGACCCCGTGTAGATGTAGGACTTTCCCATCCGATGCTCCTATTCTGACATCCCCCTTCCCCTTGATTTCCAAAGGCTCGCCATCCGCAGATAGACCTTACCGAAATCACCGGAAGTATAATTTTCCATCTCCTTTGCATGCCCGCATGAGTGGAATGATGCCCCCGAATCCAGCACCCATGATTCTAGCGCACTACTAACACTTAGAACCAGTACATCTTCACCTTCAATTATCACATTCGCCGATTTATCCCTTCGCATGGGACAATACTTCTTGTAGTGTCCTAACTCCTTACAATGATAGCATTGAACCGATCCTTTCGCGACCCTTGGTTTGTCTCTGATCTCCACGGACTTGCCCTTACCACCCACTACGTTTTCCCTTGATTCAGTTCTCTATTTGTTGCTAGTACCTGGCCTTCCCCTGCTAGTAGTAGCTAAGGCCGATCCCGAAGTAGACGATGTCCCCAATTTCTTCAAACGATTTTCCTCTCCCAACAGAAAGTCTTTAACATCATCATACTTCAATTTGTTCTTACCCGCTGAAGCATTGATCGCTGTCACCGTTTCGCTCCAACTTCCTGGTAAGGACGCTAGCAACAAACACGCATGAACCTCATCATCAAACGTAATATCCAACGCAGTCAATGAGTCTATAACATCCATAAACTCATCGATGTGTTTAGCTAAGGATCCTCCCTCTTGCATCTTGAGACTACCCATCTTGCGTATCAAATCAACCTTGTTTACAGCAGATGGAGTTTCAAATCTCTCAGTAAGATAATCCAATAGCTCCTTTGTGGTTTTTGCCTTCTTGGTAGTCTTCGCGATCCACTTTGACAAAGTAGATCTAACCACCCCTAGGGCTTTCCGATTCATGAGATCCCAATCTTCCTGCTTTTCTCCTTCTGGCTTGACTCCCGTTAGAGGCTTATAGAGATCTTTGTTGTACAAGAGATCCTCTATTTGCATCCTCCAAAACCCGTAGTCAGACCCATCGAATTTCTCCACCGCTTGTTTATCCTTGCCCATTCTTGATTGCTGGAACAAACCCTAATCGCCCTATAACCCGGAACGATAAACCAGAGCTCTGATACCAGTTGTTGTGGAATTGACCCTCCAACACCCAAGCAATATCCCAAGAACAATATAGCACCACAAACAAGCACAAGAAATAAAGCAGAGAAAAGACACAAGAAATTGTTAACCCAGTTCGTCAATATGTTTGACTACGTCTGGGGCACTACCAAGCCAGGATCTTGCACTATAATATGTTTGTATGAAGTTACAATGAGTTATGGGGCGGAACTTTATTTATATAGCAAACCTAGAATGAGACCTAAACCTAAACATAAGAGAAAACCCGTCAAAACTGCAATTCCCGAATTCACATCGGGGGCACCGAGCGCCCGCTTGGGTTACCCCAAGCGCCCGCCTGAATTAATCTCGCCAGGAACCAAAATCTTCTGCCCGCTAGGGCGCCCGCCTGGTCAATACCAGGAGCCCGCTTGGTTGCTCCGCCAGTTTGACCTCCTCTTTGTTCCTTAGAAGATCTCTATTCCAACACTTTCTTCCTCTTCTTCGCCTCGTTGTCTTTGCTCCCAACAACCTTGTCAATGTGATCATGTTTGATTGCCGGAAAGTCTTCAACTTTATTCAACAAAGACTCCCTTTACTTGTTTAAATCACTGAGTAACAAGTACCAAACTCAAAATACCTAATCAAGCATCACAAAAACCGAACAAAAAATGCGTGAAATCAACACAATAAGCGAGAACAAAATAGACTGAGAATCAAGCGAAAAAACTTGAAATCAACACATACCTCCATCACGCCCATCTTATTCTTCAATACAGATCTCTTTGTTGTGGGCTTCGCTACTGATTTAATCCTCATTCTGCTTTAAATCAAACGGTAGTTTGCTTCAAATCGAGCGAAATTAACGAACGAACAACGACAATCAAAAATCGCTTCAAAATCGAGAGAAATTGATGACCGAACGACGAAATCACGCCGGTAGTTTTCACCGGTTAGGTTAGAGAGAGAGAGAGAGAGAGAGAGAGAGAGAGAGAGAGGGGGGGAAGAGAGAAAGAAGAAAAGGTAAAGTTGTTTTTGAATGATGCGTTGCATTGGAAAGAGAATATAACCGGTTCACAAAAAGCTGCGTGGAATTGTTTGTGAACCGGTTCCTAAAGAAGCCGGCTTAAATACCTAGTTTCAAAACAAGACTTTTTTAACATTTGTTTCCCCCAAAATTTTCTCAACTCACATACTATTCTCTACCACACTTTCTCTCTCCTACCCAATTATCTACCCTCACAACACATCATTTTTTTTCTTCACTTTTTCCCTTAATTCTTGTGCCATGATTTTTTTTTTTATTTGAAATGGGACGAAGAGAGTAAAAAATATTTTCAAAAATAAATAGAAAATAAGGTAATAATTATTATTAGTTTAGGTAAGTGGAAAGGCCAAATGCAACTTCATGGGTTTATATCACCTTTTTAATTGGGTTTATATTGTAAAATTTACAACCCAATTTCAAATTTTACATTTTATTGCAAATTGGTATAAAAATTAAATGTATTAGTTTTTTTAAGAAGAAATAGTCATGTGCTCCTGATATGATTTGTTATGGGGCATGTTGGTTATTCAACACGAACAAAGAAAAAAATACTTTTTAAACTTAGGAAAAAATGCACCAAAAATCACTCAATTTTACATTATTTTTTTTTTCGAATTTCATTACTAAACTCATTTCCGTTGTACAACACATTTAACTTCTTTTTTTTTTCATCCATAATCACCGACTTGAATACCTGACTTGAATAATGTCACATGGTTTTATATCTTTGTGATGCCTAGATTTCCTAAAATACCTGACTTGAATAGGGATGACCAAACTCGGTTCCGGCTCTAGAAAAGCTTAAACCGTAACCGAACCGTTTCTCTTCCGGTTACGGTTCGGAATCGCCGGTTCATGGTTCGGAACCGCCGGTTCACGGTTTGGAACCGTCGGTCCATATATTCTTTTTCTTTTAAAATAAATTATTTTTTTAACAGAAAAAACAATTATAATAATATTTTATTGCCGATTTTTTTTTACAGAAAGGTATAGATTTTTTTTAAAAAAAATTTAAAGAGGTCTGTTTCTCTTTTCTTTTATATATACTCAACAAATTTTATTATTTTTATTCACTGAATCTGGCTAAAAATTCAGTCAAAACTCAACTTTTCTTGTCAACTTTTTGTTAGTAACGGTTAATTCTGATGAAACCGTTAGAAATCTAACGATTTTGACAGATTTCTAACGGTTTTACAAACGGTTCCGGTTCGGTATAGGCGGTTCATGGCGGTTCGGAACCGCCGGTTCGCGGTTTTCATAGGGGATGAACCGGAACCGACCCGTGTTCAAACGGTTTCGGTTTTCGTCAAGGACGTTCAAGGCGGTTCCGGGTTTTTCCGTTCTGGTTACGGTCCGGTTTAGCGGTTCTGATTCGATTTGGTCATCCCTAGTCTTGAATGGTTATTTCACTAAAGATGGTGGACTAGGTGCCACCTAGTCCACCATCCTAGTAGGTGGTCATTATCTCATTTTATGATTTGACCCCCTCAAATTGTATTTTCTCTGTCCCAAATAATTATTATGGAAAAGAAAATTATTATTTTTTTTTTATCAAAAACAACTTTGAAATTTGTATGAATAATAATTTTAGAAGGAGTATATAACCTATATTTATATTCAATAAGTCTCAATAATATCTATTTTTTGTTGAAGGGAGATTTTGGAAAAAGTTCAAATTTAATAGCAAATATGTACTACCTCCGTTTCACGTCACTTGAGACTTATTTCATTTTTCGCCCGTTTCACATCAGTTGAGACTGCCCAAAATGGTAAAGAATCTTTATTATTCCTCACACTCATTCTCTCTCCATCTTTACTTTTACACTTAAAACACCAATCAACTTACTATTCCTCTCGCTCACTCTCTCTCCTATTTAATTATTCATACTCACAAACACCTCCTCCCACTATTTCTCTCTCTTACTTTTTCTTAATTTGTGTGCCAAAATTTTTGGTCTCAAGTGACATGAAACGGAGGGAGTATAAGATTATTGCTAGTCATATTTAATTTTTTTTATTTTGCTATATAAGGAAGTGTATTTTTAATTTTGTTAACAAATCAATTTAACTACAATTTATTTAAAAAAAATAGACATTCATTAAAAACATTTATGTTGGTGGGAAAGTAAAATTTAATTTTTTTACTCATTTTGACCCATAATAAATGTCACACTTAATTTGTCAATTTTTTAAAGAGCGCAATACTTGTTGCAAATTATCTAATACAATCGCAAAATTGGATTTAGACTCTTTCTTTATTTAGAAAGAAAACATTTACTTTTAGACAGACAAAATGAAAAATTTAACATCTACTGTATTATAGGAAGAGGGGGTATTTTGTCCTCTTATTATTGCTATTGTTATTTTTATTATCATCATCCTATTATTGCTAATATTTTTATTCGAACCGATAACTATGAATTGATGAGTTATGTAGTAATAATTTTCATATGTTCAATAATGTGATTTTCATTCTTTTTGTTTCAATAAAATTTGAATTTTTTTTATCAAAAATTTTAGATTCGTCACTGAATGAATGCAGGTGGTCCAACTAAATGAATTGGGAAATGCCAATATAGTGCTTTTAGGAAAAACAATTACATTACTACTATATTATACTCTCTCAGCTTAAGATAATTAGTCGGACCCGGACCGCTCCACCCAAGTTAGCTACACCTCTCCACCCAACGGCTTCGATCAAGGCCACATAGGCGAGCGGTTTGGGTGTGCGGTTAAGATGATTTCAATTTTTTAGGGGTCCTACCGAGCTTGGACACATCTCATCCGTTGGGTGGAGCTAAAATGAGGTGGCTCCAATCGAAACCATTTGGTGAAGCTAACTAGGGGGTGCAGCGGTTCGAAATCCATAATTAGTCCACCTTTTTTAGTTGTTACTGTGATGAGTTTTGAGCAATAATTTAAATTAGTTTTAATTATTTTAATATAAATTTTAAAAATAGTATTGATAATATTTATATTGATGTATCAATTATAAGTTGTAATTTTTTATAAAAATAATGAAAAGTAGCATAATTATTATACAAAATAGATTCAGAATAACAATGAAACTCCTTTTCTGAGATAGAAAGAGTATACTACCTCCGTGATCTACTTATAAGTACTACAAAATTGGAGTGCTGGGATTAAGAAAATTTGTTAGAAAAGTAAGTATTGTGAGTGGGTAGGAAAGATATAATAAGTTAGTGGATAGTTGTTGTGAATGAATATAAGAGAAAAAAATGAACATTTTTGATAAGTAGCAATAAGTATAAAACGCTCAAAATAGAAATAAGTAGTGATAAGTATAGGAAGAGGGAGTATTGCAATACGGTCCAATCAAATAAACTGGTAGATGATAGCGTCATGGGGAAAGGATTACCATAATGAATCAATGACTCATGGTCGACGACGCACTACTCTCGGTTGGAGATGCGCATTTCGGGCCTAAACCCGCGAATGGACCGTCGGCCCGCCAACCCCATACCTGTGAGCCCGCGGACAAAACCCGGCCTTTGCCCTGTTTATTAAGTGGACGGGCCGGACCTCACTATTTGCAAACGGACCGGGCTAAACCTGCGGGTTTGAAAACCCGCTTGAAAACCCCCGTTTTGCCCGTTTGATTTATTTTTTTTGTTTTTTTTTTAATCTAAAATACCTTTATTCCCCTATTAAATTGGAGTATATTTAATGTTTTAATAATTTTATTCAACAAATAGAGTATTTCTATTGTTTAACAATTTTATTCATTAAAATTCTAAACTTATTTCACTATTTTTATTTTTTTTGTTAATATTCTAATATTATTAGACCATTTACATTTTTACTAAATTATTAATTAATTGTAAGGTATTTAATATTTTTAATATATTATTTGTATTATTTTATATTTTCCCAAATAATAAAAGGAAAAACCCGTTGGGTAAAAATTCAAGGGTTTAAGGGCGGACCGGGCTAGGGATTTGCAAAAAGGCCGGACCGAGTTTAGCTCGCGGGCTCAAACCCATTTACCCGCGTGTTTGATCAAATAAGGACCGAGCCGGGCCGGGCCGGACTTCCCTTATGCCCATCTCCACTCTCTGTATTCATTTCATAACTTTTCTTTTGAGCATGTCATTACATTTAGTTTAAATGAAAATTATGTATATATATATATATATATATATATATATATATTGAGACGTATTTATCGTACTCACAACAACAATCCATTATTTACTTTTCGTTTGTACTGGAAAAAAAAAACATTTTTTATCTACTACTCCCTCTGTCCCAGACTAAGGTTCTTACTTCCCTTTTTGGTTTTTCCCAGACTAAGGTTCTTAATTGTTTTATTACCTAATATGGACAATGAGACCCACTTGTCATTCTCACAACAAAAACTTTTTACCCACTTTCTCTCTCATATTTTCTCCTACTTCACTTATCATACTCACAACATTTTCTTTTTCTTAATCTCCGTGTAAAGTCAAAATAAAAACCTTAGTATGGGACGGAGGAAGTAATATTTTATACCTCATTTTCTCCCTCGTACCCTACTTTTTATACTCATAACAATAGTATTTATTATTATTCCTTCTTTAATTTTCACACACTAAAAAATGTGCGCATTGTTATGTAACGAATTGAGATAAGTTAGAAATTTTGTATTTGTACCAACACAACTCATGCTTTGAAAAATTGCCCAAGGAAACACGTTGCATTGGTAATTTTCTGCTGTTCTTACGTAATGGGAGTGGAACGGTTCTGCCGACCTTCCTTTCTGCGCTGTGGCGAAGAACTCGATCGGTTACATCACTATTTTTTCTTCCCGTGCAGTTAATATTGATTTAGAAAAGAGTTTGTTTTAAGGGAAACTAGTTCCTCCATCGGTTATAAAAAGTCTACTTTTTAACCCTTAAATTTTAAATCCTAAACTCTAAATCCTAAACCCTAAACTTTAACCCTTATAAAAACAGAACTTTTTATAACTTATGGAGAAACTAGTTTCCCCCAAAAAAAATTTCATAAGTTATAAAAATTATATTTACATCATCATTTGATTAAATTTAAATCGTTTATAGAAACTAGTTTAAATCCTACTTTCTATTTACATCATCATTTGATTAAAAACAGTTAATACAAACTAGTTTCCCCCAAAATAAAAAGTAGTGTTGGAATAATGTAATTAAATTTTAAATTTAATTTTTAAAAAGTCTATTTACATCATCATTTGATTAAAGTTTATCTTAACCATCAATTATAGTATATGTAAGGATTTTAAGGCCTCATACTAATGAAGTGGGTGGGTGCTATTATATAGCTTGCAATTGTTTTCTCAATTGCCGATGTGGGACTTTGGGTTGCACCCCAACAATCCTCCCCTCAAACCAAGGACCATATCCAGCGAAAGCTTGTACCAACCGGCCCGCGGAACACCACCGCCTTCGATTGCAAGACTCCTTTCGCAATGTCACACAAGGGGAACCCCACCAATATGTTGGGGTGCAACCCAAAGTCCCACATCGGCAATTGAGGAAACAATTGCAAGCTATATAATAGCACCCACCTACTTCATTAGTATGAGGCCATTTGGGAAGTTCCCAAAAACAAATCCGTGCGGGCTAAGCCCAAAGCGGACAATATCATACTAATGTGGGAAAGTGGTGGTGGTGGTCGCGGTCCCTACAAGTGGTATCAGAGCCATGGTTCGGATGTTCCTGACCGGGTGGACCGTGTGTGTGCTTTATATTGGTGGGGTTCCCCTTGTGTGACATTGCGAATGGAGTCTTGCAATCGAAGGCGGTGGTATCCCGCGGGCCGGTTGGTACAAGCTTTCGCTGGATATGGTCCTTGGTTTGAGGGGAGGATTGTTGGGGTGCAACCCAAAGTCGGGTGCAACCCAAAGTCCCACATCGGCAATTAAGAAAACAATTGCAAGCTATATAATAGCACCCACCCATTTCATTAGAATGAGGCCTTTTGGGAGTTGACCCAAAAACAAATCCGTGCGGGCTGGGCCCAAAGCGGACAATATCATACTAATGTGGGAAAGTGGTGGTGGTGGTCGCGGTCCCTACAACTGGTATCAAGAGCTCTGGTTCGAGATCAGGGTTAATCGTAAGATTGGTTTATCAAGCGATTGGGTGTTGTCAAGCAATCAAGAATGGGCAAGGACAAACAGGCGGTTGAGAAATTTGATGGTTCTGACTACGGATTTTGGAGGATGCAAATAGAGGATCTCTTGTACAACAAAGATCTCTATAAGCCTCTAAAGGGTGTCAAACCGGAAGGAGAAAAGCAAGAAGATTGGGATCTCATGGATCGGAAGGCCCTAGGGGTGGTTAGATCTACTTTGTCAAAGTGGATCGCGAAGACTACCAAGAAGGCGAAGACCACCAAAGAGCTATTGGATTATCTTACTGAGAGATTTGAAACTCCATCTGCTGCAAACAAAGTTGATTTGATACGCAAGATGGGTAGTCTCAAGATTCAAGAGGGCCTTGGCTAAACACATCGATGAGTTTATGGATGTTATAGACTCATTGACTGCGTTGGAGATTACGTTTGATGATGAGGTTCATGCGTGCTTGTTGCTAGCGTCTTTACCAGGAAGTTGGAGCGGGACGGTGACAGCGATCAATGCTTCAGCAGGTAAAAACAAATTGAAGTATGATGATGTTAAAGACTTTCTCTTGGGCGAGGAAAATCGCATGAAGAAATTGGGGACATCGACTGCTTCGGGATCGGCCTTAGCTACTACTAGCAGGGAAGGCCGGGTACTAGCAAACAAGGGAGAACTGAATCTAGGGATAACGTGGTGGGTGGTAAGGGCAAGGCCGTGGAGATCAGAGATAAACCAAGGGTTGTGAAAGGATCGGTGCAGTGTTATCATTGCAAGGAGTTAGGACACTACAAGAAGGATTGTCCCAATCGTGGGGGCAATTCGGTGAATGTGACAGTCGAAGGTGATGATGTACTGGTTCTGAGTGTTAGTAGTGCACTAGAATCATGGGTGCTGGATTCAGGGGCATCATTCCACTCTTGCGGGCATACAGAAGAGATGGAGAATTATACTTCCGGTGATTTCGGTAAGGTCTATCTGGCGGATGGCGAGCCTTTGGAAATCAAGGGGAAGGGGGATATCAGAATAGGAGCATTGGACGGGAAGGTCTTACATCTGAACGGGGTCAGGCACATTCCGGGTTTGAAAAAGAACCTATTATCAGTTGGGCAGTTGGACGAAGAAGGTTACAAGGTAACATTCGGCTGCAGGAACTGGGTTATTACCAAGGAGGATCGTTAGATCGCTCGGGGTGATAAGGAGGGGACATTGTATTTGGCGAATAACACCAAGGATAGTATCGCGGTGGCGTCAGCCAAGGGTGATACTGATTTGTGGCACTATCGATTGGGTCACATGAGTGAGAAGGGGATGAAGGTACTTTGCTCAAAGGGACTACTACCGGGTTTGAAGACAGTCGACGTGGGGATCTGCGAAGATTGTGTGTTTGGCAAATAGGCGAAAAGTAATTTCTCGAGGACAGGTAGGGCTTTGAGGGAAGCAAAGTTAGAACTGGTTCACACGGATTTGTGGGGACCATCTCCGGTAACTTCTCTGGGTGGTGCGTCATATTACATGACCTTCATTGATGATTCAACAAGGAAGGTCTGGGTTTATTTCTTGAAACACAAAGATGAGGCATTCGAGGTGTTTAAGAAATGGAGGGCCTTGGTGGAGAATCAGACGGGACTTAAGCTTAAGTGCTTGAGATCAGATAACGGAGGGGAGTATGAGCTCGGGGAGTTTAGGAAATATTGTGCAGCGAATGGGATTCGTATGGAGAAGACTCCAAAGGGCACACCACAACACAACGGGGTTGCAGAGAGGATGAACAGGACTTTGAACGAGCGGGCTAGAAGTATGAGGTTGAAGTGTGGACTTCCGAAGACGTTCTGGGCATATGCGATTGACACGGCTGCTTTCTTGATCAATAGGGGACCATCGGTACCATTGAGGAATGAAATTCCAGAGGAAGCATGGAGTGGCAAGCAGGTAAATCTGTCCTTTCTTCGCATATTTGGCTGCGTTTCATATGTTCATATTGATTCTGCTGATAGAACTAAGTTAGATGCAAAATCTGTAAAATGTACGTTTATTGGGTATGGTGGGGATGACTTCGGGTATAAGTTTTGGGATGACCAAAACCATAAAATTATTCGTAGTCGAGATGTGGTATTCAATGAACAAGTATTGTACAAGGACAGAAAGGGGGCATCTGATGATATTAGTTCGGAATCGGATGTTTTAGAGGTGGATATTCCAGACTCGGGTGGGAGCAGGACGGTTCATGATGACCATGGTCAGGGGGTCACTGAAGATGAACCACATACTCCGGAACCGGATATTCCGCTGCGTAGATCCAGCAGGTTGCGTGGATCACCTGACAGGTATACTCCTTCAAATTACTATTTGTTGTTAACAGATAGCGGGGAACCAGAATGTTATGCGGAGGCTATTCGTAGTGCACTTTGTGATAAGTGGAAAGCTGCGATGGATGATGAGATGGACTCATTGAAAGCCAACAAAACTTGGGAGTTGATTAGACTACCTAAGGGGAAGAAGGCATTGCATAACAAGTGGGTTTACCGGATCAAGGAGGAAGCAAACGGCAGTAAGCGTTACAAGGCAAGGTTGGTTGTAAAGGGCTTTCAGCAAAAGTACGGTATTGACTACACCGAGGTATTCACTCCTGTTGTGAAGATGACCACTATCAGAATGGTTCTGGGATAGTAGTGGCGGATAACTTGTTGCTGGAACAGATGGATGTAAAGACGGCCTTTCTTCATGGTGATTTGGAGGAAGAAATTTACATGGTACAACCAGAGGGTTACTTGTCAAAGGGTAACGAGAAACTGGTTTGCAGGTTGACTAAGAGCTTGTATGGCCTTAAACAAGCTCCTAGGCAGTGGTACAGGAAGTTTGATGGATTCATGCATGACATTGATTTTATCAGATGTGAGGCGGATCATTGTTGCTACTTCAAGAACACGGACAATGGGTATATAATCTTGCTGTTATATGTGGATGACATGTTAATAGCGGGCTCTAGCAGTAGAGAGGTAAGCAGATTGAAGGCTCAGTTGTCAGAACGGTTCGAGATGAAGGATTTGGGGGAGGCCAGAAAAATCTTGGGCATGCGGATTGACCGGAATAGGGAGTCGGGTAAGTTGGTTCTTTCACAAGCAGAATACGTTGAGAAAGTCTTGACAAGGTTTGCATGGAAGAGGCGAAGCCAACAGGGACACCATTGGGTATGCATTTCAAGATATCCGAGAAGGACTCACCTAAGGGCAAGGAGGAGCGTGACAAGATGGAGAGGACTCCATATGCTTCGGCAGTGGGGAGTCTGATGTATGCAATGGTGTGTACAAGGCCGGACATTGCACATGCGGTGGGAGTAGTCAGCCGGTACATGGGCAATCCAGGGAAGCAACATTGGGAAGCGGTTAAATGGATCATGCGTTACTTAAGGGTACTCCTGGTAAGACTCTATGTTTCTCAAGCAAGGAGGTCGTGTTAGCGGGTTATGTTGATGCGGATTTGGCATTAAGCGATCTAGACAAGAGGAGAAGTACTACGGGTTATGTTTTCACATTGGGAGGTACAGCTATCTCCTGGGCTTCTAAATTGCAGAAGATCGTGGCTCAGTCGACTGCGGAAGCAGAATATGTGGCAGTGACAGAGGCAAGCAAAGAGATGGTATGGTTGCAGAACTTCTTGGGTGAACTTGGGAAAACGCGAAGTGGTAATGCTCTCTACAGTGACAGTCAGAGTGAAATTCATTTGGCTAGGAATCCGGCGTTTCATTCTAGGACGAAGCACATTGAGCTGAGGTTTCACTACATCAGGCATCTCTGAAAAGGAAGATCTTAAGGCTGGAGAAGATATTGGGATCGGAGAACCCGGCTGACATGTTGACCAAGGTGGTAAACCTTGAAAAGTTGAAGCTATGTAAAGCTTCAATTGGGCTTGGAGAATAAGAGAGGAGGAAGGCACTACCATGATCGAGGTGAGCACTAGGAAGACACCAAGGATGAGTTGAAGACGGATACGGGGTTGTATATGCGGTTGATCTCTAGGTGGGAGATTGTTGGAGTAGAGATCCCTCAAAGGAAGAAGGAGAAGAAATCTGGAGCAGTATTCCAGGCGGGCGCCTGGTATTGACCAGGCGGGCGCCCGGTTTGGACAGAAGGTCTGGTTCCTGGAATTGGCATGTAAGCGGGCGCCTGGTCCCCTTCAAGCGGGCGCCTGGAATGCCGAGAAAGTGCAGATTTTCAGGATTTCTCTTATGTTTAGGTCTTACTCTTGGTTTGCTATATAAACAATGTTCCGCCCCCATACTCATTGTAACTCAGATTTAACATATTATAGTGCAAGATCCTGGCTTGGTAGTGCCCTCAGACGTAGTCAAACATATTGACGAACTGGGTAAACAATTTCTGTGTCTTTTCTTGCTTTGATTTCTTGGGCTTTGTTTGTGTGCTCTTATTGTTCTTGTGGGTTTGTTTGGGTAGTGGAGGGCCATATCCACAACACAATATAAAGCACACACGCGTGCAAGACTCCTTTCGCAATGTCACACAAGGGGAACCCCACCAATATAAAGCACACACGCGGTCCACCCGGTCAGGAACATCCGAACCATGGCTCTGATACCAATTGTAAGGATTTTAAGACCTCATACTAATGAAGTGGGTGGGTGCTATTATATACCTTGCAATTGTTTCCTCAATTGCCGATGTGGGACTTTGGGTCGCACCCCAACAATATATATATATATATATATATATATTATATATACATATATATATATATATATACATATATATATATATATATAAAAGATGATGTAAATAAATTTAAATCGTTTATAGAAACTTGCAACAACAAACTCCAAACAGTAAGAGCAAATAAAAATTCTTACACAATGGGCTTATAGAAAGCTACTAAAAGTCTCCCATTGGGCCGGTTAAGTTGAGACCAGAGTGCTCATCCAACCTAGCTTGGTTGGCGTTGATACTTGATAGAAAATACTCTCTCCGTCCCAACTTGCATTATTTTAAAAATGTACAGAAATTAAGGAGCAAGTATGTATAAATATTTTAAAGTATTGTGAGTAGGAAAGTAATTACGAGTAAGATGATTTGTGAGTTCAATAGTTTAAGTGCGTGAGTATAACAAATAGGGTAATGTGAATGAAAAACAATAAAATTGAGAAAATAATATTTGAGCACTAAAAATAATACAAATAAAAGGTGCTTTAAAACCAAAACCAAGGAAGTACTCCGTTCTTATAAATGTGAAAATTTAAATCAAAGGACATCTAATTTTTTTTGATATTTTGTACTCCCTCCATCCTGGAGTAAGAGTCTTACCTCCCATTTGCACGGAGATTAAGAAATGGTGGAAGTAAAGTAAGTGTTGTGAGTGTAAAAGTAAAGTAGGGGAGAGAATGAGTGAGATACATGTTGAAAACAATGTACGAAACCGTATTTAAAACTTGTCAATTACTCATCTAGCATGTAGATAGATTATGATGCTTGAAACAAGAAAAATTAAATTAAGCAAGAAAGATTAAAGCTGGCCTGTGTGGGAGTCGCGGGATCGCTGTCCTAAAGTCACTATCGTCTCCCTACGTACAGGTCTTGACGACGATTAGTGGCTCCAAGATAAAACCCTTCAAGCTCGCAGCAAGTCTCCTCTAGGTGTACGTCCGTAGGAAGACACGGAACCGTCCGTCTCAAAATTGCCCAAATAATTAAGTAGAGAAGAAAATAGTATAAAGAGTATGGAGAGAGGGATTGATGTTTTTTCATGTTCTTTGAAGAGTGCTATCAGCCTCTATTTATACAGTTGTGACTCAACAAACTCTTATCCATGCATTGTTGAAAGTGTCAAAATGATCCCAAGAATATCTCAACAAAATATGCAACAAACTTGAGATAATTTATTAGTTATACTTTCCAATTTTAAAAATAAATATATATAAATAAGTAAATAAAACTGAATTTTAAAACTTTATATCTATCAATCCCCCACAAGTTTTAAAACTTCAAAAGATATACATAATTACTGGGCAATCTTATACTATGCCATGGGTGCAGGAGTCTTCCGGACTTGAGCCTGCACTTGGTGTTAGTAATTTTCATTCGAGGAAACCATAATGGACTAGGCCTTGAATTAGGCCCCTTTATCGAACTTCAGATTACTACACACATAGTATTGATATTGGACTTGGTTCAATGGCGGGTAGCGCTGTTAATGGCCATGCGCTCTGATCTTGATTCTCGTAAGAGTCTCTAAGGGGCAGCCCTACCCCCACAGTCGCGGCCTCACGACGACTCTCACTTAGGTGAGTCCTCCAAGGGTACGTGTGACATGTACCTCGCAGAATAATGACTGCCTCGGGCTCATTAAGGTCAAACCATCCTAAATATCACACTAAAAGCACTATCACCATAGGGATGGGGGAGGAGACCGCTCTCCTCATTAGTGCTTATATTACGTGTCACGCTCCTACGGGTTGTTCTTACCCATTGAACCTTCTTCATGGGATCTCCAATCACAAAGGTTGGGTTACTCCCGTTGGTGACTCCCTATGGGCTTAGCCCCATCCCCCTCGATGAATCATAAACACCCTTCTTGGGTAGACCTTTGGTCAAATTATCAGCAAGATTCTTTTCAGATCTTACAAAGTTTATCGATACAACATTTGTATTCACAAGTGCCTTTACTGATTTATATCTCACTTGTATATGTCTATTTAGCTTTTTATTAGTTTGAGATTGCTTTAGCAAGTCAATCACAGCTTTACAATCACAGTGTACTGATATAGCAGGTAAAGGTTTATCAATAATTGGGAGGTCTAACAAAAGATTTCTTAACCACTCAGCTTCACTACAAGTAGTGTCTAAAGCAATTAACTCAGATTCCATGGTACTTCTCGATATAATTGTTTGTTTCTTAGAGCCCCAAGATATAGATGCACCTCCTAACATAAACACATAACCTGAAGTAGATTTCACATCTAAACCGTCAGTTATCCAGTTGGCATCACTATATCCTTCTACAACATTCGGGAATCCCCGATAGTGTAACGAATAATCCATTGTACCTCTAAGATACTTAAGAATTCTTTCTAGTGCACCCCAATGTTCTTGACTAGGATTTTGAGTGTACCTACTAAGCCTCCCTACAGCATAGGCTATATCCGGTCTAGTCCTGTTTGTAATATATAATAAGGATCCTATGATCTGAGAATATTTTAGTTGAGATATAGGCTCTCCCAAATTCTTCTTAAGATGGATGCATGAATCATAAGGAGTAGAAACAGGTTTACAATCATAATGCCCATATTTCCTCAACATTTTCTCAATGGCACTTGATTGAGATAACTTGATCCCTTCTGAAGTTTTTTCAACTCTCATTCCTAATATCACACTTGCTTCACCCAAATCTTTCATATCAAAGTTTCTTGACAGGTGATCCTTTACATTCTCAATGAATCCTAAGCTAGACCCAAAGATCAATATATCATCCACATATAAACACATCATCACATGTTCTCCTTTCTCTTTTTTATAATATAAGCACCTATCATGTTCATTGATCTTAAAACCATATTCTAATATAACTTTATCAAATTTTTCATGCCATTGTTTTGGAGCTTGCTTCAAACCATATAGGGATTTTCCTAACTTACATACTTTATTTTCTTGTCCTCTAACCTTGTAACCTTCGGGTTGCTCCATATAAATTTCTTCTACTAAATCTCCATTTAAAAAAGCCGTTTTAACATCCATTTGATGTATAAGTAGGTTATAGCTAGAAGCTAAAGCTAGTAAAGCCTAATGGTTGTAAACCTAGCAACCGGTGAATATGTATCAAAAAAATCTATCCCTTCTTTTTGTGTGAAGCCTTTAGCTACTAACCTAGCCTTATACTTATCTATGCTTCCATCGGGTTTCAATTTCTTTTTAAATACCCATTTACAACCTATTGGTTTGTTTCCGGAAGGTAACTCTGTTAAAACCCAAGTATTATTCAGAATGATCGACTCATATTCATCAGCTATTGCTTCTTTCCAAAATGGGGCATCTATTGACGACATTGCTTCCATAAAAGTTGTAGGTTCACCTTCAATTAAATAGGTAAAGAATTCCTCTCCAAGGTTCTTTTCTTTTCTAGATCTTTTACTTCTTCTAAGTTCAAGAGGTTCGTCAGATTCTACATCTCTATTCATACTAGTCGATGCCATACCTTCATTATTAGAATTACTAGTTCTACAAGGTTGACTTTTAACCCTATTCTTAAAAGGAAAAATGTCCTCAAAAATGTAGCATCTCTTGCTTCAATAATGGTATTATTAGATATGTCACTCACATTTGAGTTAATAACTAAAAACCTATTAGCGGTGCTATTTTGAGCATATCCTAAAAAGACTGCGTCTACTGTTTTAGGCCCAATTTTGTTTCTTTTATGACTTGGAATAGCTACTTTGGCTAAACACCCCCACACTTTAAAGAAATCCAACCTAGGAGTTCTTTTCTTCCATAATTCAAAGGAGTCTTGTCATTGTCTTTAACAGTTACCCTATTAAGGATAAAACACGATGACAAAATGGCCTCTCCCCATAAGTTTTCTGGTGCCCCGGAATTAATTAAAATTGCATTCACCATGTCCATTAGAGTTCTATTTTTCCTTTCGGCTACGCCATTTGATGGGGGAGAATAGGGAGGTGTAGTCTCATGAATTATTCCATTATCCTCACAATACTTATTTAGTTCTGTATATGAATATTCTCCACCTCTATCGGATCTTAGAATTTTAACCTTCTTTTCTAGTTGATTCTCAACCTCGACCTTAAAAATTCTAAATTTATCGTAAACCTCATCTTTAGTCTTAAGAAGATAAATATAACAGTATTTGGAGTAGTCGTCTATAAATGTCACAAAATATTTATTTCCCGCTCTAGTTGGGGAACGATTAGAGTCACACACATCACTATGAATTAGGTCTAAAATTCCAGTGTCTCTTTGTACCGATTTATAAGGTTTCTTAGGTTGCTTTGCCTCGATGCACACTTCACACTTGCGCTTGAGATCAATGTGGATTTTTGGTATAAGGTTCAAATTCATCATTCTTTTGATCTTCCCATTATTGACATGTCCTAGTCGTTCGTGCCATAAATCACTAGATTCAACATTTAACACCAACGATGAACTTTTATTGATATCACTCAAAACATTCAACTTAAACAAACCATTGCTTACATAACCCTTACCAACAAAGTAATTATTTCTAGTGATAACAACCTTATTAGATTCTAAAACAACCTTAAATCCTTGTTGGACTAATAAAGATCCACTAACTAAGTTTTTTCTAACTTCAGGAGCATGTCGCACTTCATTTCAGAGTCAATATTTTCCCGGATGACATCTTCAAGTTAATTCTTCCAATTCCTAACACTTGTGCGACAGAGTCATTTCCTAATTTCACACTTCCTCCACTTGATTTCTGATAAGATGTAAATAAACTATGATCAGAACAAACATGAATATTAGCACCGGAGTCTAACCACCAATCATTATTTTCATATATATTATTTACTAAAGGTTGGAAAGGTTCACACCTAAACGTAGGTTCACCATCTTCTACCATATTAACTTGAGGTCCTTGATTCCTTTGGTTGGCATCTTCACTTTTCCGGTAGTAGCAATTTCGAGCAATATGATTTGTCCTTCCGCAAACATAGCATTCCCGCTTATCTTTTCCCTTGTCATTCCTTTGGTTGTTTTGATTTTGATGGTTTTGGGGTTTATTTCCATTTGATGGTTGAAACGATTTCCATTTGAATGGTGAAATTGATTGGTGCGAAAGTTATTGTTATGGTGGTGGTTGTTTCTTCTATTGTTGTTGATGTTCTTAAAGGTGTTTCCTCGAGGTTTAAGAGGGTTTGGTGCCTTAGGATTTTTGTTTCCCTCTACCAAGTTAGCAGTTGCCTCTTTATTTCCATTCACGGATAGCTTTCCATTGGTAACCGCTTTGGCTTTGACTTCCAACCTATGGTGCTCTTCTATTCTAAGAGAATTAAATGCTTGGGTCAATGTCAAAGATCCTTGTTTATGTCTTAGGGTTTTGGCATAATCCGACCAAGATGGAGGAAGCTTATCAATAAGGCAAGACACCTTAAAGTCATCACTAAGTTTGCTACCCTTCAATTCCACAACCCTTAGATAATCTTGAAAATCATGGATTTGGTCATTTATGGGTTTCCCATCAACCATGCAATACTTATTAAACGATGAGGCATTGAAACGGTCTATGCCGGCATCATCTACACCATACTCGGCCTCTAGAGCATCCCATAATTGCTTAGCGGTTTGGGTGTGTTGATAGACATCATAGAGACGATCGGAAAGGGCACTTAGGATCCTATTATGGCAATGATACTCAATTTGAGCAGGGTTGAACCAAGAAGAGCTAGCATTAGACTCATTGTTATCGATCTCTTCTATAGCGGAGATGAATCCTAATACAGTTAGCCAATAATGCATTTGTTTTTTCCATCTTTTGAAATCCAGGCCATTAAACTTATTGGGTTTAACACTATTTGCATCTTCCATGTTTGCCATTTAGAGGAATTTAAGGGCAAAGATATATAGAAGTAACTGTGGGAGTCACAATAGAACAGGCTCAATACTTTGTAATTAAAATGAACGATAATAAAGAGTAGTTAAAAGACTTAATAGATTTAATATTAACTACCTAAATTATAAACAGACTTGAAACAATTTAACAATATATGCACCAAAGGGAAAATAACGAACAGTTGGTTTTAATTGTGAAGATCTTTCTTTTGGTGTTTGCAAAAATGCAAGATGTACACAGCCACAAGACCACGGTTTTGAACTTCTGTAATTCCTCCTCTTTTTTTTTTTTTTTTTTTTTTTTTTTTTCCAAGCAAAATGTGAATTATAAAGTTACTAAAACAGACTTGAAACAATTTAACAATATAAGTCTTACAAATTGAAATCGTACTACGACAACGGAAATTTTCAAACTGTTTTCCTTTATATATTCCGTTGGCAACGTTAGTGACTTTAGATTGTTGAAAACAATGTACGAAACCGTATTTAAAACTTGTCAATTACTCATCTAGCATGTAGATAGATTATGATGCTTGAAACAAGAAAAATTAAATTAAGCAAGAAAGATTAAAGCTGGCCTGTGTGGGAGTCGCGGGATCGCTGTCCTAAAGTCACTATCGTCTCCCTACGTACAGGTCTTGACGACGATTAGTGGCTCCAAGATAAAACCCTTCAAGCTCGCAGCAAGTCTCCTCTAGGTGTACGTCCGTAGGAAGACACGGAACCGTCCGTCTCAAAATTGCCCAAATAATTAAGTAGAGAAGAAAATAGTATAAAGAGTATGGAGAGAGGGATTGATGTTTTTTCATGTTCTTTGAAGAGTGCTATCAGCCTCTATTTATAGAGTTGTGACTCAACAAACTCTCATCCATGCATTGTTGAAAGTGTCAAAATGATCCCAAGAATATCTCAACAAAATATGCAACAAACTTGAGATAATTTATTAGTTATACTTTCCAATTTTAAAAATAAATATATATAAATAAGTAAATAAAACTGAATTTTAAAACTTTATATCTATCAATACATAGTAAGATTCTTTGTCATTTTAGAAAGAGACTCTTACTCTAGGTCATACCAAAATAGAAAGTAAGACTCTTACTCTGGGACAGAAGGACTACAATTTAGTGGCAAAGATCTATTCATGGTCATGAAATCTTCTTTCGAAACACATAGTTTTGCAATTATAAAGAGGCTAGTGAAAAAATTTCGGGAAAAAAAAACATTTAGTGAGAAAGTTATTCTAAAAAAAGACATTTATTTTGCCATTTTTTTTAAAAAAAAATAGACATTCACTTAGGAACAGAGAACGGAGTAGTTCTTAAACCAACCCTATTTAAGCTCGGGCGGTTCCGTATCCTACCCGGCCCGGCTTTCTGGGGCATCACCATTAGTGGCGGAGCTACATGAAGGTCAAAGGGGGCAATTGCTCCCATTGATTTTTCAAAAATAAATGTTTACTAGTGCAAAGTTAATAATTTTTTGGGGGTTTAGTTCAATTGTAGAAATTTACCCCCTTTAAAATAATAATAATAATAATAATAATAATAATAATACACTTGATGACGCCCTAGATTTGGGGTCATGGAGATTAGATCTCCGATTTGCTGCCCCCTGCTCCTAGCTGAGAAGATCTGCAAGATGAGCACACCGTTAGGACCAAAGCCGGGTTTGACCCCGGCTTAGGCCCTCGGGTGTGAGAGTAAGACTCCGAGGGAACTAAGAACAAGGCCTAGAATGCCTTGGGTGTGTGTATGTGTAAGAGAGAGGGAGAGGAGAGCACTCTAGAGAGTGTAATGAGAGAATGTAGGGAGTAGAACTTACCTTCCACCTTGGATGAGAAGGGGTATATATATGATGGGTAAAGGGTATACTTGTCCTTTTAGGGGGTCCTTCCTTTTGTATAGGGTAAGAGTATAGAGACCGTATGAGAGAGGTATAAGGACCGTATAAGAGGGGCATATGGGTACGGATAAGTATACCCGAAAGGCCAAGGCTCATCAGAAGCCCCTATTCCGAGCGCTTGATTATTCATGGTCAGGGCGAGGAATATACTCTTGGTCGAGATTAGCCTGTGTACATTTATATGGCTGGAAGCTAGAAGCTGGAGCTAGAATGCTGAAGCCTGGAACCTGGAGATCGGCAAGAAGATGTGGCTCTCATAAGAGTGAAATCCAAACTCGAACTGCGAGCTCAGACATATCGGATAGCGGACTGCGGCTGATCGACTCGGAGATTCCTAAGGAAAAATAAAGTCCGCGCGTAACCTCCAAAAGAGAAAGCGAGAGCTCGGGCTGCGAGCCTGCAAGACAAGGCAGTCGCCATAACATACAAATAAGGTCTCGGGCCTTGAACTCGGTCACATTGGGCAAATGGATATTCTGGAGGGAATCTGAAGATACACATCGTAGATTCCCGAGGTTAATTAAACCAGGCATGCAGCCTTTAAATAATCATCAATGAGCCGAAGATTCTCGAATATGGATGGGAGTGCATCATAATAGAATCAAAGGTCCAACAGCGAATCTGAATATATAACTCGAAGATTCTCGAGGATAAAATAAACGGGCACATAGCTAGTGGATGAATAATCCAATGTCGAGAATGTGACCGTGATAATAGAGGAATAGGAGCTCGGGCTACGAACTCGATCTATAGATGAATAAACACCATAAGACAAATAAACTCCATAATATAGACTGATATCCCAGGGGGAATCTGAACATATATCTCGGAGATCCCGAGGATGAAGATAGCGGGCACATCGCCTATAAATATTATTCAATGATAGCTGGAGATTCCCAGCTATGTGTAAGAGAATGCTATAAGATAACCAGAAGTCCCATACAGAGCTCTGAAAATATAGCTCGGAGATTTCCGAAAATAATAATATTGCATAAAGCCTCTGGATGGATGATCCAATAATAAATGGGAAGAATAAGCCCCCGAGTTGCTCAAATAAAGATGTGGAGTCCTCGAGCCGCGAGGAGCCATAAGATAAATAAACCTCCTGATTCAGAGGTTGCCAGCGACTAAGATAGATAAAGGCTAGATTTCCAATAGAATTCGTGGCGGACTTGTTAGGTCGGCCTCATGCCTTGAGATAAATGTGCAGCCCCCGAGTCGTGGGGTCGCTGTAGGCGTAATAAGATGATCCCGCAAACTTCATAAGAGAATGAGCGTGAAAGCGCCATCTATAAGATGAGCTCGGAAGCATCATAAATAAGATGAGCCCGTAGGCGTCCATAATAAGAAGGGCGTGTAACCATCCGTAATAAGAAGAGCTCGTGAGCGTCCAGAATAAGATCAGCCCGTTGGCTTCCATGATGAGAAGAGCCCGGAAGCGTCATAATGATATGAGCCGAAGGCATCATAATGAGACAAAACTGGAGGCATCATTGCGCTTAGAGTCTTCGCTGCGCTACAGGTGTATCAATCATATATACATATTTTTTGTGATGGCATGTTGAAAGCCGAGCGAATAGATAGTAACTAAACTATATAATAAAATCATGGCATTTGCAACATGTCGATTAAGCAACTTTGACCAAGTAGTTTTCAAGGCATCATCACTTTGTGAATTTTCTCATGGTAGCTATCAAAGAATCAATTAATAACGGCTTAAAGCACATTCGAATTGATTATATAACATGTTTTCTGAAAGTGAGTAAACATATATGGCATGTCATTTTACGCATTTCGGGAAGTATAATTATATGACATTTAAACCAACAGAAGCATGTAATGCTATTTATCCATTGTTATGATAAAGTTGCCATATATAACACGGTAGCATGTTGATCCAATACATTATATCGGGACGGAGCATATCCGCAATAAGGTGAATATTTACTGTACTCAAGTAACAAATATTTTCATAGTAATATTCTGAAGATCATAATAATTCACCACATAAGTCATGGAAATAGGCATGGAATTTTTCTCGTGATCATGCATTTAGTATACTGAGTAGTCAAGTAACATGTAGCAGGTAGTATTGCATGCTATATATCTTTTGTTTACGCACAAGGTAATTGTAACATGTAATCAAGTTATTAATCATGATCTCGACTCATTGACTAATAAAGCTATATGAAAAGCATTTATTAAACTGAGAGGGTGGAGAGATACGATCTGACGTTGATTGGCGTAGATTTGATAGATCTCATTAAGTATTTAACGGATATGATAACGACCGTCAATCGATTGAGCCCCCATGTTTCATAGATTGCCAACAACTTGGATGAACAAGTGCTTGACTCCAAATATATATAGACCTCTAGATAGAGAGGTTTGTCGAGGACAAGATTTTCAGCGAAGCTCGCAGCGAATACGAAGGACCGGGCCAGGTCGTTGTAAGGACATGAAGCCCCCGAGTTGCGGGGAACCATAAGGTACACGAACCTGCATAGAGCTTTAAAATTGTTTTCCCGAAAGCTTGTTGAAGCGTCTGGTCGCGGGCATGATGTTAAACCGCCCGTAGGCTTTGCAATCGAACTAATTCGGAACTGCGATAAATAAGAGGAGCTTGATGGCTCTATAAATAGAATGAGCTCAATCGCCTCACGAATAAGATGTGCCCCATGGCATCTTAAGTGAGATGAGCTTGATGGATAGATAAACAAGGAGCGCGACCGCTTCGTAAATAAAATGGAATCCGTAAGCCTTCACAAGAAGTTGAGCCCAATGGCTTCATAAATAAGATAAGCACGAACGCTTCATAAGTAAGATAGGTCCGGTGGCGCCATATATAAGATAAGCATAATCTGTTGATGGGCCCGATGGCGCCGTAGATAAGATAAGCACGACCGGTTCATAGGCCCGATGGCGCCATAAATAGGAGAAGCACGACCGGTTCATAAATAAGATGGGCCCGGTGGCACCATAAATAAGATAAGCCCAGTGACTTGTTGAGTACTCAGAGATTTCGAGACTTTGTCAATGCGTTCCATCGTTGCCCTTTGTTATACTTGGCTTTAACACAGGTTCTTTCGTTTCCGGGCATGCGATATAGCTCGAGGGCGTATGACCGCGCGTCGTACGTGTGAGCACGTGCCGGCATCCGTTTCCGGGCATGCGGTCTAGCTCGAGGGCATAGGACCGCGCATCGTACGTGAGAGCACGTGCCGGCATCCATTTCCGGGCATGTGGTCTAGCTCGAGGGCGTATGACCATGCATCGTACGCGTGAGCACGTGCCGGCATCCGTTTCTGGGCATGCGATATAGCTCAAGGGCGTATGACCGTGCATCGTACGTGAGAGTCACGGTATTCGTTTCTGGGCATGCGGTCTAGCTAGAGGGCGTATGACCGCGCATCGTACGTGTAGGATACGTGCCGGCATCCGCTAAGATTAGGCCCGGAGCCTGAGCGGGCTGACAATCTTTGTTATACTATTGTCATCTTTGTTATCTTTTAGCCCGCGCTTTCGGGGTGACTCGCCTACTCGGAGTAGGGATTTTCTCGAACCCTCGCCTACTCGGAGTAGGAATTTACACGAACTCTCACCTACTCGGAGTAGGGCTTTGCTCGAACTTTCGCCTACTCGGAGTAGGGCTTTTCTCAAACTTTCGCCTACTCGGAGTAGGGCTTTTCTCGAACTTTCGCCTACTCAGAGTAGGGCTTTTCTCCCCTACACGAGGGTAGGGATTTATTCGCCTACACGAGGGTAGGGTTTTCTCGCCTACACGAGGGTAGGGCTTTAATGGATGGCAATCTTTGGATTTAACCCGCTCGATCCACATAGCAATTTTTCCGTTTCAAGGAGGGACGGCCTACTCGGAGTAGGATTTTGATGGATGGAAGTCTTTGGAACTTAACCTGCTCGATACATATAGCAATTTTTCCGTTTCAAGGAGGGACGGCCTACTCGGAGTAGGATTTTGATGGATGGCAGTCTTTGGAACTTAACCTGCCCGATCCATATAGCAATTTTTCCGTTTCAAGGAGGGACGGCCTACTCGGAGTAGGATTTTATTTGCCTACGCGAGGTAGGGCTTTTGCCTACACGAGGTAGGGCTTTTGCCTACACGGGGTAGGGATTTAATGGAGAGCAATCTTTGGGACTTAATCCGATCGATCCATAAATAATCTTTCCGTTTCTTGGAGGGACGGCCTACTCGGAGTAGGATTTTGATGGATGGCAGTCTTTGGGACTTAACCTGCTCGATCCATATTATATCACGGGCTAATTTTGCTGCAGTACGATAGAGATATTATGAAGCCCCCAAAATTAACGGAGTTGATTGTACGAACACGAGTTTGCAGCAGGTACATGTATTAGAAAACATTTCCTCATTCTTCTGGTACATATTGGGCCGAGATAAAGTAGCATGAGCTGGAGCTTTTAAAATATTTGAGATGCCCCTATTTTTTTATTTTTTTTTGGTACTAACAGATAGAGAAGTCCAATATTAATTCCCAACTCCCAATCTTTTCAGCCTTTGGCTCTTCTTGTCTCTCCACGTGAAACTTCCAATAAAATGTTTGCTACTCCATTGTTATTTGTTTCTCTTACCAAGAATGATTAGCATGACCTGTCCCTTTTATGACTCAGGAGATAATGAGGGTTATTTGCTCTACTATCCAATTGTTTTTCTCGCCACCGTTTTTGTTTTCTCGAACAGGAGACTCCATTGAGCTTTGATTATTGCTCGCCTTTAATTAGAACTGCTTTCTTTCTCCCATTCTTTCTGGCAAAATGACTTAAGATTACTTTTTTTTCATAGTTCATGGCAAGGCAGGGGGTCACCGGAGTTTGCGATCTGAAGCACGGCGGGGTTGATTTAACCGACTAGACACGTGCTGATTCTGCCCGAAAGTCACCCGAGCTCGAGAAGCCGGTTGTTTTCAATTATCCGATGCGAGGTGGGGCCGCTAGCCCGAGGTGAGAGGCAACCAGAGCGTGGCCGTAACGCGGACTGAGTTCTGGTGACCGAAGTAGTTAGTGCTCGTCGGAGCTCGCTGTCCGAGCATTCATGTGCCCAACGGAGTTTGGAGATCGAGATGGTAGTCTTCGGAACGAGGTCGGGGCTGCCGGAACAGGGTAATCGCCATGGCTGAACTCGAAATGCGCAGGAGCAAATCTACGAGCAGGTGTGATCTATTCCCGGGTTAAGATTGCCCGGAGGCCCTCTTTAAGACTGCCCGAAATTCATGGAATAATGCTGCTCCAACTTTTAAAGTCCGAACTCGTCTGAACTGGCAGTCTGGCTTTTCCGTTCTGCTTGGAGTTTCTTAACCAGCGATTCTGTCAAGACCGGAACTCGCAGGTCGCGGTCATCAAGATGACCGGAGTTTCCCCGTGATAGTGGGCTTAGGTAATGATAGAGACCAGGGGTGAATGATCTGTCTAAAAGAGCTGTGAGATTTCGCCGACGATATTAAGGTGCCCGGAGCTAGAGTTCGCTGGAATGCGTCTGAAAGAATTACTCAGGCTTAAATTGGTCGAACTCAACCGGAGTTCGTTTCGAGGGCTATCCGGACTCAAAGCGAGTAAGGGGTCACCGGCTTACGGTCAATCAGAAACATTGGATCCTTTTTGGACGGATAAGAGAGTGGCCCACATTTTTTACAAGTCACGTGGGTTATACCTTTTCCCAGTAACTTTTTATTTTTCCACTTTACTTTACCCATTTTGTCAATGGTGATAATGACTTGAGCTTTCTTCACAACAAATGACAGCTATCCGTAGGCACGTGGTTGCTTTGTGACAGTGCTTTCCCATAAATAATTGTACAGTGCTCATTTCCTTACTACAAATAGTACAACACTCACATGGGTGTCAGTATGACATCACATTTTTTCACAGCATTTTTGTCTCATCAATAATAAAAAGGTGTTGGGACTTGTACTCCATGCATGAAGCTTTTACTGAATGAAGAACGGCCGAACTTTCGTTGCCGGAGACAGTTCGGGGCCGGACTTCGGCGGTGACTGAGAATTCATATAGGCTCCGTTTTATTATTTTTTTCACCAATATTTTCGTTTTCTCAAGACGAATCTTTTGCTGGCTTTTTATTTCACCGTTTTGTAGTTTAACGACGGTGAGTGTTGCAGGATTTGACTGATGCCGGAATTTTGACCAACGATGGGGAGCTTATACTGCTCCATTTTTGATGGTTTTTTCACCATTATTCTCGTCTTTTCAAGGCGAATATTCTGCTAATCCACCTTTTCTATTCCGCCAACTTCACCTTGTATCCCATTTTTTTC